>JARHVA010002866.1:2122500-2165000 GCA_037957365.1 Torreya grandis
TGGACTATTGAATTTTATTCCCAAGTAGCTATAATAATTACAAAAAAATAAAATAAGAACACTTCAACACAAATAGTGTGATTATGAAATACCCAAATATATATCCAACTATTGCTCATCATCTACACCATCATCACTATTGCTTCTAATTATTTTATGATTTAATATTATGAAACCTATCCATGTCTTAGTTTGACTATGCACAAGGGTTGAACAACTTGTTAAATGTAGAATAGTCAAAGGCTATAACTGATTGAAGCTTTCTCCAAGTGCAAAAAAAATTGTAAGTTCAAAAGATAAAAATTGTAAAGATTAGAACTGACTAAAGCTCTATGAAAGGTTGTGTTTACATTATTTAAATTATAGTTCTTACAATTAAGATAACTTGTGAAAAATTTCAAGCACATTTATTGGATGAATTCTTTTACAATGCATAACATTTAATGAAAGAGGGAAATTTACATCCCATTTCTTATAAAAAGTAGCATGTTTTTCATTTCTAAATAAAACCAAATTTACAGAAGTTTTAATAAAGGTAAATTAATTTGAAAAAATCACTTACCTCATGAGTGTCATTGCAAGTACAAATAATTAAAAAGGAATAATTTAAATGGATTAGTTGTTTGAGATTTGTAACATCAATAGCCATTGGGAAAGTGTGAATGCTAAAGTTGAAGAACCTTAAATTTTAAATATTTTTCTTGCATTTGCCATTGAGCTAAATTGAGTGACGAAGGTCCAAAAATCTCAAATATTTATGCATCCTATCCACATGATCTATTGAAAATGTAATTACAATATCATTTGAATCAGGAAGCCAAATTCATTTCATTTCTTATGGTTTTTTTCAAAGTGTTTCAATGTATGAAATACATCAAATTTCAAGCAAACTGACCCCATATAGCTAGATATAAGAATTTATTAAACATAAGATGATTTTTCCAACTAGTGAAACTGGAATATTGTACAAGAAAGAATAAATAAGAAAAAGAAATAAATAATAACATATTTGTTTATCTTTAATAAGTCAAGTACAAGAAAGAACATACATGTTTATTCTTAATGGCCTCAAATAAGGATTGCATGTATATACTTTTTTTAGGTCGACACAAAATTATTGTGTGGGTTCTAAGTACATCATGAACTTTTATAATTCCTTATTTTTCATCTTATTCTATAAAAAATTTATCAAAAATGTGGATGCCATTATCATCCATATATAAAAAAAATTTGTCATTAAATACTTTTACAAGTGCAACATATTCTAGTGCTTGAATTTGTGTGTTTCTAACAATATACACCACAATGTGCAATGGCTTATTATTGAAGAAGCAGACTATGTCCAAAAATGACTCTCTACAATCTACATCCAAACTATTACACTTAACATCCACTACCTTGTCACTCATATATCTCTCACCATTTATAGCATCTTCTTTATATGGTGAAGCAATCTATTATATGTTGAGACATTGTTTACAAAAAATATCATTTTGGATCCAACTATTTACAAAATAAGGGGAATTACCCCCACACATTTCTATGGTGTCACCTACATTAAAGACTTTTGGAAATGATGTGTTAATATTACCTAGAGCTATTTTACATAGAATGTTTTTTGTGTGTTTTGAAGAAAGAAAATTTTCATTATACTCATAGTATTGAATATGTGGTTTCGAAAGCAAACCAGTCTCATCAAGTTTTCTAGTGATGATAAAAATCCTTATTTGTTGTGAAATGCATGTCAGGTCTATAGGAATAATTTGTTCTAAGTTCACCTCTCAGTCAATTTTTTATAAAAATAAATTAAAAAATATATGCTCATGTATTAGCTTAAGATTCTAATTAGAATAATTACCATGCATAACAATCCTATAGAACTTGTGCACATAGTGCAAACATATGCTACTATGGTAGCTTAAGAGTTTGTTGGGAGCATCAATAACAAAATTTTAAGGGTGGTCTTACCAACACCACCAACATCGTAAACAACCATAATGTTTCTTGTTCAATCAATGGTGTGCAATCTTAAAAGCTTAGTTACACATTATCTTGCCTCCTTAATGCCATGTGTAAAAATCAAACTAGACTAAATTTAGAACTTATTACATTTAATTTTTTTTGGACAAACTATAGATATCTTCTTAAAACACAAACATTATTAGTTAAAGAACTATTGAATTTGAGTTATACATTGAATAAGATAATGAAATAAATCATGCAATTTATTTAATAGTCAGTTTAATATTAAGTTAAAATATTTTTAGATAATAAATCCATTAAAGGTTTTATATAATTTTAATTTTTATTATGAAAGCAAATATTTATTTTTATAATTTATGTAAACTTGGAATAATCCATTTTTTTAAAGCATTTACATATGCATATTTTATAAATATATTATAATTAACCTTTTTGTAAGGAGAATGACTAGAAGAATTTGAAGAATCAATTTTATTCAATAAAAATAAATTATTGTTTTAATTTTTGGGTTATGTATACTAAATAATTGGCTATGATTTTCTTATTATTTGTCTTTTTGTGAATAGTGTTTTATTTTATATATTTAAAAATATTCAATTGGTATAAGAGTTAGTTTTGGGTTTTTGTTTTTTGTTTCGAATCTTTATAAAAATTGATTATGTTAAACTCTAAAAATCTTCTCATTTTATAATTTAGTAAAAATTACTATGATTATTGGAGCATCAATATAATGACTCTTTTGACAAGAAAAGACTCATGGAAGGTTATAGAAACTAGTTATGATGAACCAGATGGTTGGACCATTGTTCCAATTAATGACAATCAACATAAGGAGTCTAAGAATAAGAACTCACAAGTTTTGTTTCATATTAAAAAATCCATAGATAAGATCCTATTTCTAATAATTGTAGGTTCAAGGACAACTAAGATGTTTGGAAGACTCTTCAAAAAGCTTACCAAGGTGGTGAACAAGTCAAAGTGGTTAGGTTGAAAATTTTAAAGAACTAATTTGATAATTTTAAGATGCAAGAAGCTGAAAGTGCGGGTGATTTATGTGTAAGAGTAGAGGATGTAGTCAACAAGATGGAGTCAACAAGATGGGTACACTTAGAGAAATGTTTTTAATAAGAGGTTGTGTTTAAAAATGTGTTAAGGTCTCTAACACCAAGATTAAACCATGTTTACATCATTATTAAAGAATGAAAAAAATTGAATACTTTGGAGTTTGATCACCTAGTTGGATCTCTTGTGTTCCGTGAAGAAAGACTAATAGAAACATTAAATGAAAATGATGAGAAGGATTTTTCCTCAAAATTAAAGATCATAAAGAATGAATGTACCAACACTGCCAACAAAAATAACCATGTACAATAAAGACATAATAGAAAAAACAAAAAAGGACAATGGAAAGATATGCATTACAATTATTCAATAGGATATCAAAGAAGAAGAGGTGGTTCAGCTCCCACAGGAAGAGGTAGAGGCAAATTTGATAAGATAAATATGCAATGCTACAACTATCATAGGTATGGTCACTTTGATTGGGATTGTAGATAGAAATCATCAAATGAAAATATAAGTGCTAATTATGCTAATGAAGATGAGGATGCTTCTCCATGAAATTTATTAATTTCATAAAACAAAGATGAAAATAGTCCTAATGATTTTTAGTATCTAGATTCAAGTTGTTACAATCATATGTTAGGGAATAATGAGTTCTTTTCTAAAATGGATAGAAGTTTTAAAACTTAGTGATGAAAAATATTTTAAGGTTGTAGAAAAAGGAACTATGAAGGTGAATACTACATAAGGTAAGGAATACATTAATGATATTTACTATACCCTAAACTTAAAACATAATTTGATGTGTGTTGGAAAACTATGTGAAAATAACTATAAGGTGGTTTTTGATGATAAACAATGCACAATCTATGACAAAAATAAAGGAAATAAGGTTAATATAATTTTACCTATGTCTAATAATAAGATGTTCCCATTGAATTTTGGAGAGCATAATAATAACCTTGTAAATATGGAATAAGAAGATAAAAGTTGGTTATGGCATCTCAGGTATGGACACTTGAATTTTCAATGTTTAAAGTTACTAACATCACAATAATTTGTCTATGGTTGGTAAAAGGTTGAATATCATAAAGAAGTTTGTGAAATATGTGTTAAAGGAAAACATGGTAGAGAAAAGTTTCCAAAAGTTAGTGCATGAAGGGCTTATCAACCAATTCAATTGGTTCACACTAATAATTGCAGTCCTATGCAAATAAAATATTTGGGTACATCATCATATTTCATTACATTCATTGATGATTATCAAAACAAATGATGGTTTTATTTTTTGAAGAAAAAAATGAAACATTTGATACATTTAAGAGATTTAAAGCCATTGTAAAGAATTAAAGTGGTTAAAAAATAAAGTGCTCAAGGACTAATTATGGAGATGAATTATGTTCAAAAGCTATAAGGAATTATTGTGATTTAAATGGAATCCAAAGGAAACTCACAAATATATACACCCCTCAACAAAATGGTCTGGCTAAAAGGAAGAACTATATAGTGGTTGAAATGGAAAGGAATATGTTAAAAACAAAGGTATTTAACAACTCTTTTTGGCGTGATGTAGTCACTAAAATAATATATATTCTCAATCTAAGTCCCACTAGTGCACTTGAAAATATGATTCCATATGAAGCATGGTATAAAAAGAATCTTAATGTAAGATATTTTAAATTTTTTGGTTGTTTAACCTATTTTCATCTAGATAATTAGAAAATAAATAAGTTATATCCAAAGAGTGAGTCTTATATTTTTGTTGGGTACAATGAACAAAGTAAATCTTATAGGCTTTATAATCCTATCACTAATAGTATAATTATGTCAAGAGATGTTATTTTTTATGAAGGGGGAGTGTATAATCATGATAAAAATATAGACTATATTGATAAGTCTAAATATATTTTTATTTATGATATTTATGATGATATTGATAATAAAAAACCCACTAGTACTTCAGTGCCAAGTAATACAAGTTCGTTAAGTATCCCCTCATCTAGTGCTTGCATTCTAAGCACAGTTCTAGACTCATGTCATGGTTATTCAAGGAATGAAAATATATTTAGTGAAATTTATTAGTGTAAAAGAATCCAAACACATGAAGAATGTCAAATAGGTGAGACAATAAATTATACTTTAATTACATAAGCTAATTTTGAACCATCATGTTTTGAAGATGCATGTACTAATGATGTTTGGGTGCTATAGATGATATTTTTTGATTATTTATTACCTTAGTATTGTACACTTGGAAAAATTAGACTTTCATTGTTCCTCTTATCTCTACACATGCCTTGCTTCTACAAGCCTCACATTTACTCTATCTTGTGCCCCCTCGGCCTATCTCTTAGTCTAACTGATCTTGTATTGATGATTTAGACATCACATATTATCCATAATTATTAAAATATCCTTATTTTATACCTATAAAATTTTATATCATGTGCTTGCCCTCCTTCTCCCTATACACTAATGTCCAAGTTAGATAATAGTGTCAATGTTACTATTTTATCCTGATGTAAGCGTCTAGTGTGCTAAATTCATCTAATTTGTAAATGAAACATATTAAAATTTTCAAAATAAGTTATTTAATGTGAGTTATATCTTGATAGGATTGTTATAATATAATATCAACCCTCATTCATACACCATCTTTAATACCTAGTAATTAGATAAAAGGAACACTCAATAAGCACTCAAGTTACCAAAATATTTCGTCTCCTACCCTAATCTAATATTAGTTAAAGGAATAACCTAGATATAGGTTATAATTACTAAAGAAAAAGTCACAATTTCATATTTTACAAGATACAAGCTAGGTGGTTATTGTACTTTATTTATGCATTACTTGATTCACACACAAGTGAACATGTAGGGAATAAATACATGAATATGATGCCCTCTTCTAGAGTATTGGATTTGTAGGAAATTTTATTTGATAGTGACATCATTGTGGGTCATTTGGACATCATGTGCCAACTAACACTTTTTTCTCCAAGGTCACATTGAAGATGGAAAGGTTAGGGTTTTTCCATTTCACCAAAAGTGACATTCCATGACCCAAATTTAAATGCACTAAAGTGAAGATGAATCCAAACCTATAAGCATCCATGTGTTTTCATCATATTTAATCACATATTCTATAGAGTACACAAGCATGAAGTTAAAACAATAGCATCAACACAACTTTCCTAGGTTGATGCAAGTGTCTAGAGAGATAGAGGCACAAAATCTAGAATCTAATAACTAATCTAGAACTATCTTCATGACTACTTTTCACCTGTACCATATCCAAAATTGTATTAGAATTAGAATCACTAATTACTTTATTTTATGTCATTTATATATCTAGCATATCTTTATTTTCCATTAATAACCTATCTTAGCTCTATAAATTTAGCATATGGTACATCTGATTTTAACACATTAATTGGCCTTTTGTAGATTTTATATTCACCTTTGTTCCCTATAATTTATATATCCTTAACCCTATATACCCAAGTATGATAGAATATTATCTAAATTAGGGTTAAACATTTGGTGAAGTTGAGTTTTGAACAATAAACCCTATGATAGCTATGGTTTTTTAATTTCTTTTCCTTTTGTTGATCCTTGATTGTCATAAAATATGTGAAACATTGAGTAATCTCTAGAATTTTTATGCCTCTCATATCCAATCCTCATTTTGATATTTATAAAATTTCAAAAGGGTGAAGAGGATATTATTTCACTTTCAAAAATGAAGGAGGACGAGAAATTTCACCCTTCTAATCATGTTCATGTTATCCCCTCTTCAAAAGGTAAGGTGGGTCATACTGTCATATAAATAATAGGTAGCCCTAAAACCCTTCTAACATTTCTTTATGGTACACATATAAATTTTCAATCTGAAATACCTAGGGATTGTAATTTTGAAACCCTAAATGATCCGTTAAAAAATATGATCAAGCTACTACATGAGTTATAAAAGTAACATCAGTGTTTAGACTCAAAGATTACTTTATTGTAAAATTAGATTATTACATTATAAAAGCATAAGCATATTATATTATCTAAGGTACCAAGGAGATAATTTACAATTCTACCTAGGTCCCGAGTTTCATTACTCTCATGGTTTCTAGAGTGTCACCTTATATCTCTCCCTCCACCTAAAGATGTTGATGTAAATAGACCTCTATCCAAAGGGTGTGATGAAAATTCTTATTTTGACTATAACCAAGGCCCTAGTCATGCTATGAATAGATTTTTTAGTTTAAAACACAAGATCTAAAAATCTTATCGATGACCAAAAGATTACATTTGAGGATCCTCTAAAGGAATTAGATTCAAAATAGATCAAAAAATGCACACATCACTAGAATTTAATAACTACCTTATACATGGGTTGTG
This sequence comes from Torreya grandis, assembly GCA_037957365.1. NCBI lineage: Eukaryota > Viridiplantae > Streptophyta > Pinopsida > Cupressales > Taxaceae > Torreya > Torreya grandis. The sequence continues at coordinate 2,129,938 of JARHVA010002866.1, forward strand.
TTTATTATTGGCATAACCATATTGATCCTACACAAACCAAAACCACTTGTAGCATAAATCATTTTTAGTAGCATGGTTTTAACTTAGAAGATTTTAAAAATAAGGTCACTTAGAGATATTCTTTAGGACACATAATAATACCAATTATTTGTGGTCCTAAAGTAAATAAAACATAGGTTTAGGTTATTCCTACCACATCTCCATAAGTATTTACACTTGAAACTCTTTGGATATACCAAATAGAAGAAAAAATTGATCAAAATCAACAAGGCATTTATTTCCCTCATGAAGGAAAATTAATACATATTTCAAATGATAACATTAAATATTTTACTACACATGAAAAATGTGAGGAGGAACATGATATGCCCCTTTTAAACCTAGCTATTCATGATGCAAACAATGTAAAATATCCAATTTGAGGTTTTAAGGTTCAAAATGGCATCTATGATCATCCATTAGATGGCATCATAGGATGATCTTTCCTTATTATAAAAAATACTAAAAAAATAAAAAGAAACATTTAAAAATTCAAAAACACGTTCCTCACCTACATGTTCTATTAGCTCCTTGGAATTTTTGTGTTACTTCTATGTTGAGAAATAACACATCATTTACTCATACATACACATACACATGCATACATAGATACATGATACACTTATGGGTTTTGGGACTTCCCTCTACTCACATCACCATGATGTTATGGGCATTCATATTATATGATCTTGACACACATAGGTTATATGATTCAATGATCACTCACCACTATCATGTTTGAGCTTACATATGTACTTACACATTCCTATTATGCATGATTATACATTACACAAGGTACTTGATATGTTATGTGTGTGACATTTGTTGCTAACACATTTGATCCATGGTCAACTATGACATGTTTATGTGGGTTACTTATTATTTTTATTTACACACTTGAGTGTTTTACCTTGCTTTTGTCTTTATTTTTTGAGTATTTGAATATGATCCATTGTATGTGGCCCATGTGCCTATTTTTTGACTTCTTGGACATTTGAATATGTCATAGCTTGTTATATGGAAATTTTACTATTTCATTCCTTACTTCTATGGACATTTGACCAGGTCATGTCCATTTGATTTTGTGGCATTTGAGCATGCCCCTTATTTTTGGTCTTCTTGTATCATTACCTTATGACTTGATTTTGAGTGATCTTGTGTGTGTGTTTGTTTGTTTGCTTGTTGAGATTTGACTATTACTATCTAGACATTGACATGATACTTATCATACATCTTAGGCCTACATGTTATCACATTGGTTATATATACTTCAATGACACACTTACCTAAATATGTTTCCTTCTATATTCAACATGGTTATATTCGTAGATTTACATTTGTCTTACCCTTTTGGGGTGAGCCAGATACTAAGTACTATTTTTACCTCACCTTAAGTGGGGTGGGGAATATTATTTGGGACATATCATGGTGACATAGATTCCATATTTTCATAGATTCTAGATTAAAATACAGGAATTATTTGGAAGAATTTTCTCTGCATTCACATAGTATATGGTACTTACACCATTTTATAGATTCAGTGAGGGCATGTCATGATGACAAGGCTTCCACACATTCACAGTTTTCAGATTTAGTGGGGAAATGCTTTGGAATCATGCTCTCAACATTAATTTAGTATGTTAGTTATAATTCATAGATTTAATGGGGGCATACCTTGGAATCATGTTCTCCGCACCTACTCAGTTCTTAACATCTCTAGTTTATAGTGTGGGCATGTTTTATAAACATGTCCTTTACACTTACATAATTTTATGAATTGGCCAAAATGCATAGTTATATACATGATACCATTATTATAAATAGTTTTAACATGATAAAAATCTAAGGTGAATATGATATGAAACATGTGCCTAATATTAAAAAATATAAATCAAATTTAGATTCCAAAACTACTGCACATATTGATACTTAGTGGACTTTTACAGGCATTAGTGAGCCAATCTACTATAATAGTTGGTTGAAATTTTGAAATCATTTAGGTGACTAAATAAATCAACAATTAAAAGTTTTTAGTTTGGATTTGATCATCCAAACTCACTAGGTTATGAGTATCATTGGGTGTCATGGTTTAACTAATCTCAATAGCTAGGTGGTAACTCACTTTTGCTCCAAAGTTGGGGGCATGTGCCTTCCAATGTCTCTCTCTATATATATATCCTTGGATATATACACTTTAAATATTTATATGTATTTATTTTAATCTCAGTTTTAAATCCTTACAATGATACATCTTTTGCAAAAACAACTTACCAAAAGGCAAGGTGGTTACATTGACACACATGTGTACTCCTAAACCTTGGTCTTTCAATTTAAATCTATTTTAAGTAATTTTGACCCAAATTATATGCACTTATTATAAAATGTAATATTATATTGGTTTTAGGTTAGTAACCATTAAATAACTCAAACCCAAGTCTATGTAAACTACTCAAATTCAACTCATGTAAAGACAAGGTGTGTATACACACCTAGGTACTTATTCCTTTCCTTTAAACTAGAAATTTTATTACAAGAATAAAGGGGGAAAATGTATATGATATTTTTTGATTATGTATAACCTTAGTCTTATACACTTGGAAAACTTAGGCTCTATTTTTACTTATTATTAAAATGCATGCCTTGATTCCACAAGCCTTGTATTTGCTCTATCTTGTGCCCCTTTGTCTATATATTAGTTTGACCAGTCTTATATTGATGATACACACATTCCATCTTGTTTGAAATGATTAAAGTGTACTTATTTTACACCTTTGAAATTTATGAGCCTTTGCCTACTATCATTCTCCCTGGACACTAACATTCAAGTCAAAAAAAGAGCATCAACTTTATTATCCTAACTCAATTTATATCCTAAGTGATTTAATTCGAGTTATATCCTAATAGGATTGGTATAAATATAACATCAACCGTAATTCATACAACACATATGAATACCTACTAATCAGATCAAAAAAACACTCAAGAAGTAATCAAGTTACCAAAATCTTTCCTATCCTTCCCTATTTTGATATCAGTCAAACAATATCCCAACTATAGGTCTAAAGTACTAAATCAATAGTCATAAGTCATACTTTCCAAGTCAAAATCTAAGTTAGTATTGTACTTACTTTAAATATTGCATGATTCACATACAAATCAAAACATAGGGGAGAACTACATGAGTCTAAGTCCCTCTTATGAAGTGTTGGATATGTAGGTAGTAGCCTTTGATAGTGGGGTCATTACGGATCATCTTGACACTATGTTACCACTAACCCATTTTACCCCAAGGTCACAATGAAGATGTAAAGTTACGGTTTTAAATTTTATTAGGAGTGATAGTCCATCACTCAGACCTAAATGCACTAGATTGAAGGTGAAGGCAAACCTAGAAAAATATAGGTGGTTGCATCCTATTTCAACATAGTGTTGATATAATTGTCCTAAGCTAGTGCAAGTGTTTAGAGAGATCAATGCACTAGACTTATAATTTGATGGCTGATATAGGACTACCTGCATGCCTTCTTCCCACATGTATTAGATCCAACATTGTATTAGGATCAAAATTAACTAAATACTTTATTTTATGTTATTTATATATCTATCATAGTTTTAATTTTCATTAATAACCTATCTTAATTTAATAAATTCATCATATAGTACATCTAAGTTTAACACATTAATTACCCTATTGTAGATCCCATATTCACCCTTGTGTGCTATCATTTCTATATCCTTAACCCTATCTACCCAAGTAGGACAACCTCTTATCCAAGTTAGGATTAAACAAGTGCAAGAAATGTAAGAAGAAATAGATTACATTCATAAGAATGATACTTTTAAACTTATATAGCTTCCATATGATAAGAAGTGTATTAGTATTAAATGGGTCTAGAATACTAAGTGCAATAGTGATGGTAGTGTTGAAAGACACAAGGTATGTCTAGTTTTAAAATGTTTCACTCAAAGATGTGGCATAGATTATGAATATACATTTTCACTGGTTTCAAGATAAGAGACCATTAGAATTGTGATTTCAATAGTTATTCAAAATAAAAGGAGCATACATCACATGGATGTGAAAAGTACCTTCTTGAATGGGTGCTTAGAATAGGAAGTATATGTACAATACCCACAAGTTATTTTAGCATAGGGTAAAGAAGACCAAGTTTACAAGTTAAAAAAAAATTGTATGGCCTCAAATAGGCACTCAAAGCATGATATGCTGAAATTGATGGATATTTTCAACATAATGGATTCAAAATAAGCAAGAGTGAACCTAATCATTACTAAAAGTAAAAAGGTAATGAGATCCTTATTATAATATTGTATGTTAATGATTTTTTGTATATAGGAAATAATTATAAGATGAAGGATGAATTCAAAATTACTATGATGAATAAATTTGAAATGAAAGATTTAGGTCTCATGAAATACTTCTTAGAGGTGGAGGTTCATCAAAGTAAAGATGACATCTTCATTTATCAAACAAAATATGCAAATGATATGTTGAAAAATTTAATATGGTCGATAGCAAACTAGTATCCACTCCAACTACTCATGGAATTATGCTATGTAGATAAGATGGTGCTAAAATATTTGATGAGATAACTTACATTACTATTTTTTGGAGCTTAATGTTTCTAACTTACACTAGAACCTAGGATATTACTTATTCAATTTCTCTTGTATCAAAGTATATGTCTGACTTTTTTGAAATTCATATGAAGGTAACCAATAGGATTTTAATAGATGTGAAAGGTAGTATTTGTTTTGGTATTAATTATTATATTAATAATTTTTTTGAACTCATTGGTTTTAGTGATTTTGATTGGGGAGGTAGTTTGGATGACAAAACATCAATATTTGAGAGTTTTTTTTTCACTTGGTTCTATTTTGGTTACATGGAGCTCAAAGAAGCAAAGTTTAGTTTCTCTTTCATATATATATAAGTAGAATATAATACAATCACTTTACTATGTACATAAACATTATGTATCTAAAAGGTTTTAGAATAAATTGGTGAAAAAATAAAATCAACCTACAATGATTTTTTGTGCTAATGTAGGTTTTATAAAATTATCTAAGAATCCATTCCATCACAATAGGTAAAGGCACTTTGATTTTAATTACACAAACATGTTACTTTATTAATTTTAGTAGATATCATATCTTTTCATTTCTATACACATACATGTTTCACACATATTTGAGTGATATAAAGGCATACTACAAACACATTATATATGAACATATAAATGTTGGACCTCTCCTATACCCACGTCATATAGTATGTTTGGGGTATCTACTTCATTTATAATGATTGATAAAGGATTCATATACTTTATGATTATTTATACATTATCATGTTTGATCTTATATACTAATTCTTACACATGTATACATACATGCTCATATAGTTCACATTGTACATGATATGCTATGTTAAATGATGTTTTTTACTAGCACATATATGTATGTACTAGTATAATATGATTATGTTGGCTGCTTATACCTCATTTATTCATATTTCACTTTCTTGAGTGTATTTAATTTCGTGCTATTGAATTTTTTATGGAACATTTAAAAGTGTCACTTCTCTATTGGTCCCTATTCAATTTTATGTAGTTTGAACATTTGAAGATGTCATTTTATGTTGATTAGACATTTGAATATGTCATTTCCTTTATATTGTGTGGAATTTGAACATTCCCCTTGTATGATTTATCCTTGGCCCATTCCTTTTCTTTTACATTGAGTTATCTTTAAAGTGTTCTTAATTGATGTTGATCTTGTATTTTTACTCTCTAGACATTTCCATTATACATATCATGCATCTTAGGGCTTGATGCAATCACATACTGTAAGGTTCATTGATATATTTACTTAGACATGTTACTCTTATATGCTAAATGATTCATACATAGATTATATAGTTACATTATCATTTTTAGGTAAGATACCTATCATATTCTATTTCCCTTAGCTCAAGAGTGGATCATATCAGTGGGGGCATGCCATAAAGGAATGACTTCCACATTTACATAGTTTCTAGTTTTTAGTGGGGGCATGTCAAAAAGACATGAAATCCATACTTAATAATATATTAGTATTGCCATATTTTAGTGGGGGAATGCCATAAATACATTAACTCCACACTTGTACAAACTCTAGAATAGTTACATGATTCAAATATACTCTTGGGTTAGAATTTTATACATTACACCAATTTTTCACAATATTTGAAAAACAACATTTAAGATTGTTACATGTATACTTCAATTTGAGACATATTATAAGTGAATATGCCATGCTAGTGCACCAAAATTATAAAATTTACTAATTACATCTCCAAAATACTATTGCAAGAAAGCACCATTTTACACAAAGAAGTACTATTATTGAGCCTTCTTTTTGTCTACAATAGTTGGTTCTATTTATAGTTTGAATTGATTAAATCATTCCACCTCACCATATTTATATGTTATGTTTATTAAATCACCATATTTATATGGTGACTTTATTAATTCACTCACCCTCATCATATTTTAGATATTCACACTCGAGTTGTATGATTGAGATTTATTGATCTCAATTATTATGTCACAACTAATTCTTACACTAGATTCAGGGGGAATTATACCTTTTGATGTCCCATTTAAAATATCCAAGGTTTAATTATAAATCTCTTTCATATTTAATGCTTCATAAATAAGCATTTTTATTAGTCAAATTATAAAAGCTCAACATGGTTGCACCGATACATATGTGTACTCATTCCTTGGTCTCTTTATTTTAAAACATTTAAACTATTTCAAATTTTATATTATACATAATTGTTTATACATTAGCATGCTCTTCATTTCAAGTCATATACTAGTAAAAAACTCAAAGTAGTCTAAAATAAATGTAAGGTGTGATGTACATACCTAGGTGTACATTTATTTCATTTAATCTAGTAGTTGCATCCCTATGAATTATTAGATTAGGGGGGAATGTAGCTACTAAAACTAAATACTTATATTATCTCAATCTTGTACATTTGACAAATACCAATCATGGATCTACCCTTCAGATCTAGACCTTCTTTCTAATAAGAAGCTTACATTTTCCATCTCATTGTGCCAATTTGATTATCTTATAGTTTAATAATTATCATAATGATGACCTAGACCACCTATACGCTACAAAAATATCAAACTTGATATTTATCCTCCACTATTAGTTATATATCCATACCTATTTTCTATCCTTATGTCAACTACTACCCATAGAGGAACACTAGCATCAATGCTAGTGTCTATCTCTTTATTTAGTATCTAGTCCTCAAAATTCATCCAAATTGTAAATTATTTAGAACCTATGGATCAACCTATTTATCTTATTGAACCCTATCATGAGATATTTTCAAAAGGTATGATATAAATACAAATCTAAGCCTTCTCATTATTAATCTAGAAAATACCAAGCAAGCACTGATCCAAGCTCATTAAATAAATTACATAACTAAGTTTTACTTCCCTATTCCCCCATATTTTCATATCTTCAATGGATCAGTCATACAAAAGGTCTAAAGCATCTAAAGAGCAGCCCATGAAAAATATTTTCCAAGTTATAAGATAGGTCATTGCATCCATTTATATATAATATATAAAACCATTTTTCATAAGCACTCCCAAATATAGGGGAGAACTACACAATTTTAAGGCCCTCCTTGAAGTATTGTCTATGTAGGAAATTCTCATTAAAGGAGGGATCTTTGAGTTTAACTCAACACGATGATCCTATTAACCAATTTTTGGAAAGGACATCCCAAAGGTGAAGAAGGGTGAAGAGATAAGGTTTGATACATAAGTAGATACATACATCATGTGTACTATAAATGAATACATCAGTAAAAAGGTAACAGAAAACCTAGAAAAACTAATTTGGTCACATCACAATCCATTGCATATTACTAGAGAGTAACATCATAAAACAAATAATAACATCGATGGTAGTGTCCTAAGGCTGAAGGTATGATGATTGCTTGGAATTATGATACTTCACACTTCTCCCTATATACAAATCAAAACCACATATGCATTATAAATCTAGCTAAGTATCATTTCTCTTTTCCATTACAATCAATATAACATATTTCAAATTTGATACTTTAAATATTTAGCACATCTCCTTATTTTAATTCAAAATATTCATTTATTTGAGTTTTTAATTAATTTACCTAGTTTATAATAATTTGATCCATCCTCGTGTATATGTTATTATACCCCCTTAACCTTCCACACCATATTTCTAGAAAAAGGGTTAAATAGTTGTGTATGTGGATGATTTGCTCCTCATGGGAAATAATGAAATGTTCAATAAAAAATCAAAGTAGATTTGATGTTATTTTTTGAAATTTTAGATTTAGGTTATATTAATTACTATTTGGGTATTAAATTTATTCAAAAACTCAAGTACATTTTCAATCACACAAAAATGGTACATTGGTGAAATTTTGAGAAATTTTGGAATGATAGTGTAAAACACTCAGTACACCCATGGAACAAAATTTTAATTTAACATTAAATGACACCAATATTTTTTTAAATGCAACTAAGGATAGAAATATCATTGAAAATATAATATATGTAACCAAAACTAGACTGATTCTTTTGTTGTTGGTGTTATATCTAGATTTAGACAATAACCTAGAGAAAGTCATTGGGTACAAAAAAGAGAGTTTTTTAGTATCTAACATGAACACAATTTTTTTGGCTCAAATACTCTAGGGATATAGACTTCAAACTAGTTGAATATTTATATTTCAAATATGTATATGATTTTTAAGATAAGAATTCTATCTCAAATTTCCTAATGAAATTCTGAACAAGAGTCATCCCTTGGAAGTCAAAGAAGCAGTTAGTTCCAGTAAATTATTTAGTAGAAGTAAAATATATGGTAGAATTAGAGGTAGTCAAGGAAATAATATGGCTCAAAAATATTCTTGAAGATTTACATATAACATAAGTTTTATCAATGGTACTCATTGTTAATAACACTTTAAAATTTCAAATGGCAATAAATCTGGTGTTTCAAAACCAAACCAACCACATCAACACTAAATTTTGTTTGATTTGATATCATATGAATGAAAGAAATGTAAAATCAGTATATTGTCCTATTGTAGAAAAACAATATACATCCTAAAAAAATGGGCTTGAAATAGAAAAATAGAAAAAATTAGAGACATGCTAGGTCTCACTATGACTCCTACAAATTAAGGGGTGATGTAATATTATTATCAATAATATTAGTTTTTATCTTAAGAATAGGATAAATTTTGTATTGTAGTAGAATATGAATAGTTATTGTGGAGGATGAAATGATGAGACATATTGTGGCTATATATTTTTATATATTCTTCATTCTAAATTTATGAATTTAATTTTAGTTTTCACTAAATTTATATTCAAATTTGTTCAACCTTATCATTTCATTTCATATAAACTAGTGGTTGCCCCAAAAATTTAAGTCATGTTAGAAGGGATGTAATTTGTTGTTTTGATGAAGTTACTTTTTGTAAATCAAAGGAGTTAAAATTAGTAGTGGTGGAGGTGATGATGTAAAATTATGTTGTGTGTTTCTTTATATGACATGTTAATGGGTTGTGAAGGGGTTCCATTACATGGAAATCTTGAACAATGTTTTTTCATTTAGACACTTATGAATTTGTCTTAAGCATAGGAAAAATTACTAATTACTACTATTGTCAGTGGAACTAATACTACTATTGTCATAATAAATTTGATGACTAAATATGTCAAGGTAGCTATTAATAAGATATGTAATACAAGATAATTATATATAATATATTTAATTATAATTAGAGTATAGATAATTTATTATATTAAATATAATAAAAAGTAAAAAATATATTATTATTGATAATATATTATATATATTATGTTATTATATATTTTAATAAAATAATAAATTATATACAATAATAATAGTGGAGTTTAAACTAGTTGCATATTTAGAGTTTGATTATGCAAGTGACTTTAAAGATGAGAAACCCATCTTAGGTTTCTTAACAAATTTTTGAATAGTAGTCATCTTGTAGAAGTGAAACACGCACTTAGTTCAATTTTTTTTTTTAGTATAATCATAATATATGGTAGCCTCAAAGGTAATTAGGGAAATAATATGGCTCTAAAGGATTCTTGCATATTTTTAGGTAACACATGTTTCACCATTTCCACTGATGGTTGTTAACACCTCAAGAATTCAAATGGAAATAAATCTATTATTTCACCATTGAACCAAAAACATCAACACCAAATTTTATTTGATTCAAAAACATGTGAAAGAAGACAATGTAAATTTTTTATAATGTCCTACTACAAAATAACCAATAGATATCCTGACAAAAGTGCTTGGAAAAGAGAAATTTGAAAAATTTAGAGATATGTTTGTTCTCAGTATAAACCCTATGGATTGATGGATATGTAATATTATTTTATATATTATTATTATTATCCTATGTGTAGCATAGATTTTGTCTTTTAGTAGAATATGATTAGTTTTTGTAGAATATTAAATAAACAACCATATTGTTGTATATATTTTTATTTATTCTTCATTTTTAATACATAAATACAATTTTAATGTGCACCGAATTTATTTTTAAATTTATTCAATCCATTCTTACCCTGAAATTGGCATTTCAAAACAAACACACGCACGCGCGCACACACACACACACACACACACACACACACACACACACACACACACACACACACACACACACACACACACACACACACACACACACACACACACACACACACACACACACACACACACACACACACACACACACACACACACACACACACAAATATATATTCACATATTTACATAAATATATGTCATACAAATGATTAATATTATCTCTAGTCATTATGTAAAATATAGCTTCCATCTAACATCTTTCGTTAATTTTAATATTTGGTTTTACCTTATGGAAACATAACAAAAATAGTCGGAGTGGTAAAGTTAGTGGGCTTCTTCATTCAATCTCAAATTTTAATTTTAATAAACATTTTTTTAAAGTTAAAACATGTGTTTCAAAAAATAAAAAATTAGATAAGGGTTTCCACAATGAAAGGCTATCATAATATTTTTCAAGAGGATAACAAAAATAAGGAATTTAATGAATTTATGATATTAAAATTGATGTAGATAAATTCTAAATAAAATATACAATATAAATAATAAATTATAAAAAAATACTATTCGAGATAGTTATTATTATTATTTTTTTAATGAAAAAGGTCTATGCGACAAAACTATTTTTCCATCATTAGAAGGAAAAATTCATGTGATCCAAAATATTGATAAATTTTGTTTGTCCCATTTTTTTCTCAAAAAAAAAAACATCTTTAAAAAATATTTTTGTTCTATGAAGGTTGAAACTTAGTGAGGGAGGGATTTACTTTGAATTGGAGATGCATGTTTTGTGTGTCAACCATGCAGTATGGGTTTGGAGATTTGGATAATTTAATGAAAGTAGGATACATAACCAAAAAAATGCATCTAAGCTTATAGTAATGAATCACTTGGTTTTGATCCAAGGTCATCCCGGTATAGGTATGGCCATTATAGTTTTTCTTTCTATAATGTTTGGGTTTTATTATACAAAATATAGTATAATAACTTAAAAAATATTTAAAATTTTGTTAATATAAATAGTTAAATTATATTTTACATTAAGATCATTATATTTTAATGAGTTCTCATTTATTTCATAGACATGCATTGGCATGTCTCTATGTTGGAGATCTTATTGAAGTATTTTCATACATGGAATTTTTCACCACTAGTGATAATGTGAGGTTTCCTTATAAAAGATTTAAATTTGGATACACAATCTCATGGCTATCAAATATAAAATCTCTTCATAAATTTTTAGTGTCAATGGTAGTCAAAATTAATAATATGAGGGAACTACTTAAAATGATAATTTTTGGTATCCATAGATATATTATTGATGGTTTTATGTTTTTTTTCATAGATGCCTACTCCACTCTCTTTAAACATGCCAACTCACAAGATTATATTCTTGTCTAGTTGTACATATTCCACACTTATACATTTTGTATGTATTTTTTCTATAGTGAGTTAGAATCTATGTTTCAAATATGGGAAGCCCCAATGATGATATTCATAAATTATATTAATAAATAAAAATATATTTTTTGATGTTTCCAATATGAAAATTATTATAGATAATACTTCAAATTGGTTTTTCCTACAATCCTATGAGATTGTCTCCTTAGTGGATGGCCTCATTTCATCGATAACTCAAGAAACAATATCATTTCCTATAAGAAATAATATTATTTCAAATAGTTTTACACAAAATCCCACCTCCAAAAGAATTATGAATAATTCTGACCAAGAAAATCTATATCGAGAAAAACCAAATATTTTGGTGCAATTTGGAATGAATCTTTTTCCACTTATGATTCATGTGAAAATTGTTATGAATTAAATCTTTTAGAAAAATTGGAATTAATATGACTTTACAAGTTATAAATATATGTGATTTAACATGTATATGGATTTTTGATATTTGATTATTTTTAAAGCATATGGACAACCAGGTAGTTATTTTACTTATAGATTTGTACTGGTATTTTTTAAACATGATTAATCTTTGGATTTTATCTGTTAATCATTAAGATTCATATGGGTTCTCATTTATCATCTTGCCATTGCCTTTAATAAATGATTTAAAGGTGAGGTTTTTATAACCTCACTAAGGTCATGACCAAAAGTGTTTTATGTTCTTTTTCTTTTCACAAGTATTCGGTCTTGGCTTGGAATTAATTATTTTTAGTTTGTAGATAATTTTTTATTTGGTTAAGTGTAAGTTATATTATAATAATATCATCTGAATGAATTCAAATGTTTTATTTGATAGGGTAAATAACCTAGTTTTACAGGGATCTAGCAACCATGAAAGTATTATACAAAAAGAGTAGCAGGCCAAACCATAGTCATGTTGAGGTCACCATACCTCAATTTTTTAAAAATTGGGACCCTTGAGATATTTTTAAGCTTAGCCCTAAAATCAAGGCCTATTTTGAACATTATTAGAATTTAAATATCATCCACTTTTGATAAGATTAGCATACTAAGTTATGTTTTGCTTTAAGCTTGCTAAAAATTGTTAATGATTGGTCTTCATGTCTTTAGTTATAGGTTTCATGGAGCCCTTACTAGTAGATTCACATTCTAAAATTCTGACGTAAACCCTTGGTTCAAGTTTGAATTTGAATTTATTAGGATCAAATTGGTGAGAATACTTTAAAACTTATTTTAGACTTAAGTCATATTTTTATGTTATGACTTGGTCATATTTTTTAACACAACCAAACCTTAGCCTAAAAAAATATATGCCTTAGTCCCTTTTTATTTTTCCCATTATTCTTCTTATATCTCTAATGTGGTCCAATGTTGTGTTGGCAAGGTCCCTTTTGATTTTCCTAGCAAATACCTTTTATAACATGATCCTCTTTATTATAGCTTTAGCCTAGACCCTTAACCCTAAGGCCCTGATTGTGTTTATTAACAAGAATGAGACCTTAGCCTTAATACTTTAGCCTAAGTTTTTATCTATTGAGCCTAATATTCATGTTTACTTTTGTTATTTCCAACGTAGTCTAAGTCTATATGTTAAAGACCCATTTATATTTATTAATAAAAATAAAATTTTAGGTTAAGTACTTTAGCCTAAGTATTATTTCATCCTGAGTCTCACTTAAATATCATGCATCTTACAGGATCTAATGATCTACATTGTCATATGGCCTTTTGATCCAACAGAGTGAGGAAATTTTGATAAAATGTAGTAATTAGTCCTCTGACCAATCATGTTTGAGTACTCAGATCATGATCAATAGTTCTCACTTCATTGTGGGCCAAATATTAGATAGAGTTAGGAAATTATTGAAAATTCAAATCTTCATAAGGCCCACAAAATTACAATACAACACTCCTACATTTCAAGATTAAAAACAAATGGTCCTATATGTCAGAAGGGACCAATCATGAGTAAGCTCCTAGATCATGATCAAATGACTCTCTCTTCATCATTATTCTGGATCTAATGGAGTGAATTGAGTTTGATATCCCAGGAAGCCCTACAAAAGTGCCAAGTGGAACTCTCATATTGGAGCATAGGAGTGTGATGAGCATATATTTTATATTCACATGAATATTATTTAACATTTGTAAGGACATATTAAATGTTCATGCGATCATCAAATTTAATCCCATCAAAAATAAGAGATTTACTATCTTAAATTCAACATTTACAGGATCATCATTTGACATTTTGGAAGACATATCTGGTGTCCATGAGACCATCAAATTTAAACAAGTGAATTATTTTGCACAAGACAAAAATGGACTCCAAAATATTATCAAAAGGCTCATGAATGTCATTGTAGACGAATGGAAGCCCTTGAAGGATGTTCAAACACTTGAAATATTTGAACTACAAATATTTAAATGGTCTCATAGGTTTAAATATTTTTAAAAATGGATTTAGTCTAGGATTATACCCTAAGGTCCACATTGCACTTGTTTGAATGCTATGAACCTTAGGATAAAGACTCATACTAAGTATTATTTTAAAAAAAACTTATGACACAAAACTTAGCCCAAATTATTTTAACCAAAGATCCTATAGCTCATGCTTCATCATGGAAGGATGATCCAACAGTGAAAATATGTTAAATTTTCAATGGAGCTCCGAGAGCCTGTGAGCTCAATGCATGGTGAATGCACATTTAAAGTGTGACTAACAAGGATACCAGAGCTTGGAAGGCCTATCAAGGTGCCAAGTGGCATAACCATGAGTCTTAGTACCAAAAAGGGCCAATGATAAGCAAGGGCCCAGATCACAATCAATGGCCCACATTGATCTAAGGATTGCGATCCAACAACATGAAATGAAAGGGCATTTTAAAATGCCAACGACTAGTACTTCAAAATAATTTATGAAAAATGTAATGAAAGGTTCTAAATTGATGCCACATAAGCACCATGCAAGCAAAAAATGAAAAAAGAGATCTTATGTGCTAAATAATGAAAACATATAAAGCTAAAGGTCTAAATGAAATCCAAAGCATGTATGAGCTGAAATCCAAATGAGATACCACCATTAAAGTTATGAAGCCCTAAACTTACATAAAAGACCCTAAGTAAACTTAGATTGATTATAGTGAATTTATAATAATTTCAATTATGTTTTGAACATTAAAGAGTTAACCAGAGAACATTTTCACTCTACTTGTGAATAATTTGCAAGTGAAAAAGCCATGGAAACTCATAGATAGTAATTGAGAGATAAGATGGAGTTGTGCCTATCTACAAATAATGAAGGAAGGATTTTCAAAGATACTAAACTAAACATTATATCCCTAAACAATGAAAACAAAAATTCATTCAATTTCTTCAAGACCATAAAGGAGATGAAACCCATTACCAAGGAGGAACATAGGATTGCCACTATTACTAGGAGGTACTATGAATTGGCTGTAGTTCAAATAGATAGCCTCTATTATGTTGCTACCAAACTAGAGGTACTTCATTGTATTGACATCCTTGCTGTAATTTTTTTTATTGTATAATTTATAATGATTGGATTATTCATTAGAGGAGCTCTAAGAGAGTTGCTTACATTACCTCACTATCCTTTGAAGAATATTATAAACTATTAGAGACCCATGTGGATTTACCCACAATAAAGGAATGGACTAGTAATAATGACCTCGATACCATCCGTATGCCATGGTTGCTCTAAGGGAACCATGTATTCTGGGACTTTGAGGGAAGAATCCCAATTATGTAGTTTAGGGAAGGAATTAGGGTAATCGGGACCTTATTAAATCAAAAATTTGGAGCCCCTATAACCACATATGTTAATAAAATTTTGGTGTCTTATGTCTACTTTATGGTAGAGAAAGATCTCATTCCTCTAATAGGGGATATGATCATTGTCCACCTAGGTAAATAATTTACTGCCATTAAGAGGAAGACAAGCAAACAGTTCTTCATGATGTCTTATTTAGTAGACACCTTTCTAGCTTCCACCAAGGTCCCCAACATTAAAAACTAGTCTCCTAAGGGAAGAAACACCATCTCCCACCACTACTCAAAGCTACACATATTTAAATATAGAAACCACATGAAATTCATATGTGATAGTTTTTATCCTACTTTGGTAGAAGCCATTACAAGATCTCCCATACCCAGGTTTAGTCCTTTGATTAAAAAATATGTGGAGCTAATGGGAGATATCTAGTTTTACCCAAATTACAGTTTAATTAGAATTGGGGGAATTCTTACCCATCCCTCTAGGTTTCCCATTTATGTTCCTAACAATCTGATAGAATAGGAAATTATATCCCAACTCCTTAATTAAGTTGATGGAGTCTTCAAGGAGAAAAGGAAGGGTCTCTTCCATCCCTTTCCTTTGATAATTGGAAGAACAATTTTGAATAATTAGAAGCAGGTGGGGACCATGGCTAGGGATAGGGAGTCATTTTTGTTTCAATTGGATGACCTTAGGTATTGGGATCTAAAAAATGTAGTGCACCCACATCTAAAGAACAAACAATTACTCAAGTCAGTCTATGAGTATCAGATGGGTCCTTATGACACCTTCCACATCAAGGCCCATAATTTTAAGGAAATATTGGATAGATTCTAGAAAACCAACCTCAATCTTGTTCATAGATTGACTAGTGATGACAATCCACCAGGGGAGATATGGTAAATTCATCCTCTTTGATATCATTTATTTCCTAGACCTTCTAGGCCACCTTAGGAATAATCCCAACTAGAAGTACCATAGCCCCCATAACAAATTATATAAGGTACTAGCAAGGAGAAGTTAGAGGAGAAACTTGGCGAGGGACCTTCATCCTTATCTCTCCCTCAAAGACCAACTTCCCCTATTAAACACTTGGATATGATTTCCCTTGAGCCTAATGAAATAGTAGAGGATGCCCTCAAGGTCCTTGCTAAAGCATATGGTTTTGAGGAAGAAAAAGAGCAAGCTAAAGAACCATAGGCCCAGGTAGGGGAGGATGAGCAAGAAGATAAAGGAAAGGAATTTGCCCTTGACCTAGTCCTAGTGGCACAACCAAAGAAGAGAAAAACAAAACTGGTAATTGTCCCTATTAGATAGAAAAGGCCAAAGTTTACTCTCACACATCCCACAAATGAGATCAAAATTTTCAGTGAGTATTTCCCCATTCATGGATAAATCATCCCTTATTGGTTCATTTATGAGATGATGAAAAAAATCAATTTCTACTCCCACTCATGGGTCTTGACCAAGGCTATCAATGTTGATGTCAATGAAGAAATCAAGCCTTGGATAAGGGCCTTAATGAAGGAACAAGAAGAGAGAATAATAGTAACTACTATAGGGATAGATGACAAGATGATGGATGCTCTAAGAGCATCAAGTAGTGCCTAGATGGAGGTCTTAGAACCTCCAAAATAAATTGAGACATCTACTATAGTACAGTTAAATCTAGAGATAGTTAGATTAGAGAGGGTCATAACAAAGAAAGCCATGATGGGGATTGAAGAGTTTACTTTCCAAAAGGTTTACCCATACAAGTTATTTCAAGTTTAGCTATGATGTTTTTTATTGATGGCTTTTCAAGTTATAATCAGGTATTCAATAACAGGGAAGACAAGATGAAAATAGCCTTCACAACCAAGTGGTGAACCTTTGATTACATGAAAATGACCTTTGGGATAATAAATGTATGAGATACATTTCAAAGGTCCATGTACCATACCTTCCAAGGTCTGATAGGAAATTGTATCATTATATATATGGATGATCTAGCAGTTTTTTTATAAAAATAGGGAAGATCACTTTATGCACTTACAACATGTTTTTGAGAGATGCAAAAGGTATGAAATATCCTTAAACCCCAAGAAAAGTATCTTTGTGTTACTAAAGGAAAAATTTTGGGTCATTTCATAACTAAATATGGGATCTCTATAGATCCTAAAAGAGTAGAGGCCATATCTAAAATACAGCCTCTAAATAGTAGAAAAGAGCTAAAGTCATTATTTAGTAAGATAAATTTTATTAAAAAGTTCATTTCTGACTTTGCAAAGATTGCCAATCTATTAAATGACATGATAAATAAGGATTCCAAGGTTTCATGGAATGAATAACATATGAAGGCATTCAATGACATCAAAAAATAAATTAACCTAACTCCAATCCTAATAAGTCTTGACTTTTTAAAGGACTTTATCCTCTATCCTTTTGCATCTAACCATACTATGGCTGAAATTTTAATTCAAAAAGTTGATGGATGTGATCACCCAATAGATTTTATGAGTACTAACTTCAAAATTGCTAAATTGAACTTTTCATTGATTGATAAACAAGTATATGCATTAGTTAAGTCAGTGAATAAATTTAGGCATTACATCCTTAGAAATAAGGTACATGTTATTCTACCTGTCCCTACCACAAAGCTTATCCTAAGATAGAATGAGTTAGGAGAGTACAGAGGTAAATGAATTTCATTTTTGGAAGAGTATGACATAGAAATGAAGATGGAAAAATTGGTAAGGTGTCAAAACTTGATCTAAATGATTATTAATACCAGCCCTAAGCTAAGTATTATGCAAGTTGATCAGTAGAAATTTCAAGCTAGTGAGTGGTATGATTCCATAATTCATTTAATAATCAATGTTACCTATCTTATAAGACTAATAAGGGAGAAAAAAAAGGCTCTAAGATTCAAATAAACCCATTATCTGATAAAAAATGGGATTTTATATAGAAAGAACTTTAAAGGGGTCTACCTAAGTTGTGTCTCAAAAGAAGAAGCTACCCAAATCATGAGCACCTTTGATGAGAATCTTGGTAATGGATACCCATCTAGGAATGCTACATCCCATAAGATCCTCAGAGCTAGCTACTATTGGCTAACTATTTTCAAAGATGCCGATAAGCATGTGAGAGAATGCCACTCTTGTCAAATCTTTAGCACCAAGGAGCCTAAGGCAACAATGCCTTTACAACTAGTCATGGTTGGCAAACCATTTGCACAAATGGGGGTTAGAATTTATGGGGTTGATTAACCCCAATTCATCTGAAGGTCATAAATTCATCCTAAATACCATAGATTATTGCACAAGGTTGGCTGAAAATGTAGCCACCAAACAATATAGGATGGAGGATGTGATCAATTTCTTAGAGGATAACATCTGTACTATATTTTTAACTCTAGTCTCTCTAGTGTGTGACAATGGTTCTAAATTTACATCCATAGAGATGACTAAATGGGTGTATGATAATGGCATTTGTCTAAAATTTTCATCCAACCCTTACCCCTAGGGAAATGGAGTCTCTAAATCTACCAATAAGAATTTTATGAAAGCAATTAAGAAGTCTATTGTAGACAAGCCTAGGACTTGGCACAAGTTGTTCCAATATGCATTATGGGAAAATATGGTCAGGATAAAACAAGCCTTAAAGGCATCACCATTTTTGTTGGTGCATGGCTAGGAACCAATTTTTCCTATCACTCTCAATTTGACCACATACAAATTCATGAAATAATACATGGAAGAAGGCCAAAAAATCACAAATTCAAGATTGATGGACATCATTTAGATGGAAGATGAAAGGGAGAAATCCTTTACTAATTTTAGTAGATATTAATCTATAGTGAAGAAATAGTTTGATAAAAGATCAAAGATTAAGGTGTTCAGACTAGGGGATTTAGTTCTCCTTTGGGACAAAGCATATGAGCCTAAAGGAAAACATGTCAAGTTCACACCTCTATGGATCGACCCATATCATATTACAGAAACACTAGGAAATAACACCTTCAAGCTTAAAGATCTATAAGGAGCATAGTTCATATTACCTACCAATTGGTAGTACTTCAAGCACTACTTCTCTGCTACCCCTCTTGAGGTCTTTATGGATTAAATTTTAAGATGGTTAGATTTAGTGAGGTAGGCTAGTTATTTTTGCTCAATTTTTTCCTTCATGTCCCTTATTTATATATAAACATGTATATGTTTATTTGATTTTCTTTTCTGTCTTACTTTGTTGTTGTGTTTTTTCTTTTTTGCCTTGTTCCTTGATTCTAATAGTTCTTTTGGGCAACCCTAAGCTCAATGTTTATTTATCTTTCTTGAAATTCCAAAATTTAGGAATGTGGGTGTGAACCTAATATATATGTTGACCATAGATCTGAAATATGAGCCTAATGTTGTGATTTGAATAAAATGGTAAAGAATGATGAGTAGGTTAACTATTTTATGAGAACTTATACATTGTCTTGACCTCAATTTAGTTTTAAGAATATTTTCACTGGAAGGATGAAATCTTAAATTGTTGAAGCATAGTCATGCTTTCAGTTAACAAATATGCTTGCTTGGGATAATGGTTGAAGCTATAGGTGATTTTCTGAGGATCAAACACTTGACCAAATCCTTAAACCTCACTACCTTGGTTCCCAACCTTGTTAAAAGCATAAAATTTATAAAAAATACAAAAAAATTTATAATGCAATAAAATATCAAAAGCTTTTCAAGCATATTTGATTATGGTAATCTCCACCAGATCTATGGACACCTAGTTGGCATTGGAATAAGGCCATGAGTGGAGCTAAAGGCATATCTATCAAGGCTATAGATACCTATTTGGTAACATATAAATTCCCAAGCCTTCCTTGAATGACAAGCATGGTTCTTAATGAATATTTAAGCATGTTTCAAGTCAGTGTTAGTGATTAAAGATATGAAACCTAGAATTTGTCTCCTGAATCCCATGGAAAACAATAAGTGGAATCAAAGCACACACATATCATTGTTATTTCTTAATGTTTGATCCCAATTCTATAGGTGAAATGTTTGTTTTAACCATAAACTAATCTAGATAATGGCATTGATCAAATAGAGTGGATGACTTAGTTGTTTGTCTATTCAGAGTCTCTAGGTTTTAACATATTACTATGTTTCCCCTAAAATTCATGATTTGTTAAGGTCAACATACCCCCATTATTTGAAAATTGAGACCCTTGAGATATTTTGAATATTAGCCCTAAAAGTATGGCCTGATTTAAACATTATTAGAATTTGAAGATCATCCACTTTTGATATGATTATCTTATTGAGTTATGTTTTGATTTAATCTTGCCTAACATTGTTAATGATTGTTCTTCATGTCTTTAAGTTATACATTTCATGGAGCCCTTTCTATTAGATTCATGTTCTAAAATTCTAGCATACACCCTTGGTTGAAGTTTGAATTTGAATTTGGTAGGAGAAAATTGGTAGGAATATTAAAACTTGTTTTGGATTTAAGCCATATTTTTATGTTAAGGCCTGGTCATATTTTTTAACACAACCAAACCTTAGCCTAAAAAAAATATGCCTTGATCCCTTTTTATTTTTCCCAGTATGTTTCCTATATATCTAACATGGTCTAATGTCATGTTGGTAGGGTCTCTATTGATTTTCCTAGTAGAATCCCTTTTATAACATGATCCTCTTTGTTATAGCTTTAACCTAAAGCCTTAACCCTAAGGCCCTAATCATGTTTATTAACATGAATTAAACCTTAGTCTTAATAATTTAACCTAAATTTTTATCTTTTGAGATTAATATTCATGTTTACAAGACATTTTTATGTTTAATTCATGGTTTTTTAAATTATTTCTTACTTAATCTAAGTCTATATGTTAAGGTCCCATTCATATTTATTAATACAAATGAAACCTTAGACTAAGTATTATTTCATCCTAGATCTCACTTAAATATCATGCATCTTACAGGATCTAATGATTCACACTACATCATAGCCTTTTAGTCCAATGGAGCAAGGAAATCTTGATAGAATTCAGTAATTAGACCTCTGACCAATCATGTTTGAGAACTCAGATCATGATCAATGGTTCTTATTTTGTCATAGGTTGAAGATCAGATAGAGCAAGGACATTATTGAAAATTCAAATCCTCAAAAGGCCTATGGAATTACCATGCAATAATCATGCATTCAAAGATTAAATGCTAAGTGTCCCATATGTCAAAAGGGACCAATCATGAGCAAGCTCTGAGATCATGATCAAATGGCTCTTGATTCATCATGATTCTTGATTTAAGGGAGTAAATTGAGTCCAAGATCTCAAGAAGCCCTATAGAAGTGCCAGGTGGTACTCTCACATTAGAACATAGGAGTGTGATGATCTTAAATTTGACATTCACATGATCATAATTTGACATATGAAAGGACGTATTTGATGTCTATATGATTTTTAACTTTAAGCCCATAAAAACTAAGAGCTTAATTATCTTAAATTTGACATTCACAAAACCATCATTTGATGTCTATGAGGTCATCAAATTTAAACTAGTGAATTATTTTTCCCAAGACAATGATGGACTTCAAAATTTTATTAAAAGGCTCATGAATGGAAATGTAGACTAATATAAGCCCTCAAATGGTGTTCAAACACTTTAAATATGTGAACTACAAATATTGAATTGGTTCATAGGTCTAAATATTTGTAGAAATGGATTTAGTCTAAGCCTATACCCTAAATTCCCCATTGCATTTGTTTGGACATCATGAACCTTAGGTTAGAGACTTATACTAAGTCTTATTTTAAGAGAATATTGTGACATGAAACTTAACCCAAATGATTTTAACCATAGATCCTATGGCTTGTGATTCATCATGAAAGGATGATCCAACATCGTGAAGACACTGATGACTTTTCAACAGAGCTCTAAGATCACATAGGTTCAATGCACGGTGAACACATGTTCAATGTATGAATAACAAGGATACCAAATATTGGAATGCCATGTAGGTGCCAAGTGGCACAACCATGGGGCTTAATACCAAAAAGGACTAATGACAAGCAAGGGCCTAGATCATAATCAATGGCTCACATTGATCTAAGGATCTTGATCCAATGACATGAAATAAAAAAGGAAATTTTAAATGCCAATGGATAGTGCTTCAAAGGAATTTATGAAAAATATCATGAAAGGTTCCATATTGATGCCACATAAGCACCACACAAGCAGAAAATGACAAAAAAAAGATCTTGTGTGCCTAGGAATGCAAACATATAAAGGCAAAGGTCTAAATCAAATCTAAAGAAAATATGAACGAAACTCCAAATAAGTTACCACCATTAAAGCTATGAATCCTTAAACTTGCATAAAAGACCCTAAGTAAACTCAAATTGATTACAGTGAATTTAGAAGAATTTCAATTGTGTTTTGAGCATGAAAGAGTTAAGCAGAGACCATTTTTAATCTATTTGTGAACAATTTTCAAGTGTATAATCCATGAGAGCTCACAAATAATAATTGAGAG
This sequence comes from Torreya grandis, assembly GCA_037957365.1. Classification (NCBI taxonomy): domain Eukaryota; kingdom Viridiplantae; phylum Streptophyta; class Pinopsida; order Cupressales; family Taxaceae; genus Torreya; species Torreya grandis. The sequence goes on from JARHVA010002866.1 coordinate 2,153,426, forward strand.
ATGAGATGGAGTTGTACTTGTATACAAATAATGAATAAAAGGTTTTCAAAGATACTAAACTAGACACTACATCCATAAATAATGGCAATAAAAATTGGTCTAAGCTCTTATAGGCTATAAAGAAGATGAAGCCCATTACCAAGGAGGACTAGAGGATTGTCACTATTAGTAGGAGGTACTATGCCCTAGTTTCAATTTAAATTGATAGCATCCATTATGATATTACCAAACCACAATTACTCTCTTAAATTGATCCAATTTTTATTGATTATAGAATTGACAATGATTAGATTATTCATGAGGGGAGCTCTAAAAGATTTGCTTACATTGCCCCAAAAACCTTTGAAAGGTATTATAAACTACCAAATCCCTATGTGGATTTACCCACAATAAAGGAATGGACTAGTAAGAATGACCTAGATACCATCTTTAGGCTATAATTGCTCTAAGGGAACTATGTATTCCAGGATTTTGAGGGAAGAATCCCAATTATCCAATTTAAGGAAGGAAGTAGGGTAAGTATGACCTTATTAAATAGAATATTTAGAGCCCTTATAACCACATATGTCAATAACAGATAGGTGTCTTATGTCTAATTTATGATAGAGAAAGAGCTCATTCCTCTAATAGGGGATATGATCAGTATCCACCTAGGGAAACAATTTACTACCATTAAGAGGAAGACAAGTAAATAGTTCTTCATGATGTCTTAATTACTAGATGCCCTACTAGCTTCCACCAAGGTCTCCAACATCAAAAACTAGTCTCCTAAGGGCAGAACCACCATCTCCCACCACTACTCAAAGTTACACATATTTAGTTATAGACACCATATGTAATTCATTTGTGACTATGTCTATCCTACTTTAGTAGAATCCATTATAGGGTCTTTCATGCCTAGGGTTAGCCTTTTTATTAAATAAATATGTGGATCTAATGGGAGATATCTAGTTTTACCCAAATTGCACTATAATTATAATTGAGGGAATTCTAACACATCCCTATAGGTTTCCCATTTATGTTCATAACAAGCTAGAAGAATAGGAAATTGAATCCCAACTATTTAATGGGGTTGCTGGAGTTTTTAAGGATAAAAGGAAGGGTCTCCTCCATCCCTTTCCTTTTATAATTAGAAGAATAGTTTTATAGGATTAGAAGTAGGTGGACACCATGCCCAAGCATAGGGAGTCTTTTATGTTTCAATTAGATGACCTTAGGCATTAGGATCCCAAAAATGTAGTGGGCCCACATTTAAAGAACAAATAGTTACCCAAGCTAGACGCATTAGTTGGGTCCTTATGACACCCTCCATGTGAAGGCCTACAATTTTGAGGAAGTGTTGGCTAGATTCCAAAAACCCAACCTCAATCTTGTGGATAGATTGACTAGTGATGACAAATCACTAAGGGAGATATGGAAATGCATCCTTTTCAATATCATTTATTGATTAGACCTTGCAAGCCACCTCAAGAACAATCCCATATGGAATTACCACAACCCCCAACACAAATTATAGAAGGTAATAACAAGGAGAAATTGGAAGATAGACTTGGTTAGGGACCTTCATCCTTAGCTCTCCCTCAAAGACCAGATTCCCCTATTAAACACTTGGATATGATTACCCTTGAGCCTGATGAAATAGTAGAGGATGCTCTCAAGGTCCTTACTAAAGCATATTGTTTCAATGGAGAAAAAGAGTAATCTAAAGAACCATAGGACCAAGTAGGGGAGGCTAAGTAGGAAGATAAAGTAAAGGACATTGCCTTGGACCTAGTCCTAGTGGCACAACCAAAAAAGAGAAAAGTAGAACTAGAAATTGTACCTACTAGACAAAAAAGGCCAAAGTTGACTCTCACTCATCCCACAAGTGAGATAAAATTATTAAATGAGGATTTCTCATTCATATACCAATCATCCCTGATTGGTTCATTTATGGGAGGATGCAAAATATCCCTTCCTACTCCCACTCATAGGCTTTGACCAAGGTTGTTAATGTTGATGTGCATGAATAAATCAAGCCATGGATAAGGGATTTAATTAAGGATAAAATAGAGAGAATAATAGTAACTAATGTAGGGATATATGAAAATAATATAGATGCTCTAGGAGCACCAAGTAGTGCCCAGATAGAGGTCTTAGAACCTCCAAAATACACTAAGACATCTACTATAGTATAGTTCAATCTATAGATAGTTGGATTAGAGAGGGTCACAACAAGGAAAGCCATAGTGGGGACTAAAGAGTTCACTTTTCAAAATGTTGAGCCTTTTATAGGTCTAACTTCAATTGGGGGGTAATAACTTGGTAAACTACCCAACCATGAAGACGATGTTGAGAATCTAGATGACATTCATTCAACCTAATTTAGGGTAGGCATAAGGGGAATGAAACAAAGGATTCAGAATTTGGAGAAGGAAAAGGAGAACTTAGAGACCCAAGCCATTTTATGAGTGCTTGAGGCTATAATAAACATGTTTGAATCATCCTTTTTTGATATGTTTGATTCATTAAAATCAATAAAGCTAAGACAAGGTGTATTAACCCAATAAAATGAGGTGGCTAAAGGACTAGTAATAAAGTGACAGGATGTAGAGGTCAAAATAAGAGATATTATCATCATATTGATTAGGAATAAGATTCCTAAGTTCAAAACCATTAGCCTATCCCACCTAAATGTTATACGAGGGATAATGGTAGATAAGATCTAGAGCTTAAGTACTTGGTCAATAGGCTTGGATAGACTCCTTAGGGATGATGAAGAGTTGATTGCCTAGATTAAGCAACTACTTGGCACCATGTTGGTAAATCCTACAAATACTATATCCTTGGGAATTGTTGATGATGTAGAGTATAAACATAGAGTCACTTTGTTGATAAAGGAAGTAAAGGGAAAAAGTTAGGGCAAATTAGGTAGTGATAATAACAAAATTTTGGGCATGATCTTCACTACTAAAGAAAAGATTGTAGAAGTTACAGGCATCAAAGAAGATATGGCAAGGGATAATAGGGAATTTGAGTACTTAGCTAACCAAGAATATGTCTACCTCTTGAAGCCAACTGTGGATCCAAAGCTTGTCAAAGAACATTATCAAATGGCCATATAACTTCTACAAGAGCAACAAGGAAACCTTTCAACAATAGGTCCACCAATTAGTTAATATTCCTTTTTATAAAAACATTGTAATATTTTAAATAGGAATATTATTTTGTAAAGGCATATGATATCCTATTAGCATGTTTGCCTTTAGGTCATTCTAGTTTTAAAAAGCAAATGTATTCTAGAACTTTCTAAGGAAGGATAATTGTCCTTATCTTTTGTACATTTTGTGTATTGTAACTAACCGGTATACTACCTAATCTTTATATAAAAGGCATGTATTACTATATTTTAAGAGGGAGATTATGGAATTTTTTTTGTTTAATTGGAGTAATTAATACAATCAAGGAATTATATAAGGATTTTCCAAATTTGATGTGTCAATTGTTAATATAGCTTTCTCTCAATTGTTGGTTTTAAACTCAAATTTGAATGGTTTCAATAATTTTGGGTTTTAATTTGTGATACAGGGTGGCTAATTTGTGCTTGTGATAGATTAGTTGAAGGATCTTGATTTTTCTTAGTTTCATTTGTTCTGTATTTAGATGTGTTTATGTTATTTGAGTTTAGTAACAATTCTTTAAAGTGAAATCTAGTTCTTACTTTTATAATTCCATATTATCCTTAGAAATTTGTCTGGTCTATGGTGAGACCCGAGCTTTTACTATTTTTCATCATATATTGGTAAATGTAGGTTTAGTTTTAATTAAATCTTTGTCATGATATTTGAGTCAAGGATCAACAATCACTTATTTTTTTCTACCTTACCCTTCCATTTTGCTTCTTTTTTTAACCAGATCTCTATAGCTTAAATTTTATTGTAAATATCATTTTAGATTAATCTATAGTTTAATTTTTTATTATAATTCACTAGAATTAGTAAAGATACTTATAATTTATAAATAATTAGACCATAATGGCTCCAAACCATCAATTATTATAAATTTTGTGAAACATTCATACATTACTCTACCACTATTTCAGCATAGGTGACATCAAGTTTCCATAACCTACTACTCATGCTTTGAATTCCTATAATTCTAGAATGAGAAGTTTTGTTGAACATTAAGAACCCTTGTGATAAATTTAGAGGCATCAACAAGAAAAACAACACAAAAATCAAGAACTAAATATAGCATATCAAAAGTAGAGAAAAGGAACAATATAAAAAGATCAAGAGGGGATCCCTTTAGTGTTTCCTTCTCTTCCTTAGATGTCTTCTCAAGAATACATTGATTGATCTTAGAGACATTTTCCCTTGTATGATTGTGAGGACCTTCTATTCTATCACCTAAGAGAATCATGCATGGCCTCTTTTGGCCTTAAACCTATAGGTGTATCTTCTTAATTGGAGTTAATTTGGGGGAACCAAGTGGGGTTTTTTTTTGAATATTTCAACAACTATTTGATAGGGGTCTAATTATCTTGTTGGATTGGATAAAGGACTACACAGTTGAGTCAGCTTCTTATGTAAGGATTTCCACTCTTGTATAAGGTTATCAAAGGTTAGGCCAGCCTCCTGTACCCCATTGTTAAATTTTTGCAGTAGTTCTTTGATATTATTTACCTCCTCAAATAGAAATAATTTTCCCTTTTCGATAACCTCCATGGAAGTTCCCTCATCAAGTGAGACCAGTTTGGGTTTGGGGATAAAGAGGTTAAGAGGAAGGTCTTAGATAGAGGTTTTAGACATACTAGCTTGGGGAGTGAACACAGATGAGCAGTAAGACCCCAAAGTAGGGTCCTCCTTTGGGGAGTCCTCCTCTGGGAAGTCCTCCCTTTTATATTTTAACCATACGTAACAAGCAATAAAATAATCCCCTAATGTAGAATGGGGTTTGACTCATTTACTTAGTGGGCCAAGGCATCACATTCCAAAGAATTTATCAGGTAGAATGACAAGATGATATTCTAACCTAGAAAGTGGTTTAATAATAGAAAATGATGAGAAAATATCAAGGTATATTTACCCTCTAAGGTCATGTATCTCATTACCTAGAGACATATTTCTAGCCAATATCATGGAAGATCCACTCAGGGGAAGCCTTTCTTGTCAGTTTTCATGAACTCATTCATGCGAAAAAAACTTTAAAATAAATCCTACTTCTTGGTCTAATTATTAAAGGATTTTGTCCCCTAATAAGAAATGCCAGTGGCCTCCCTTATAAATTACTCCATGACTATGATCTTTATGCCCTTAATTACCATCATGCACTTGTTCTATGTAGTGATAAATTCTTGGGCCATGTTAGCATCATGATCAGTAATTCACACCCTTAGCTCTGTGAGACCCTATTCCTAACATTTTTACAAACCTTCTTCTAACCTTGCACCACTACACATGATATAGGCTCTAGCTATTCTCTATCTCCCCCCATTACCATAGTGAAAGTGGAGTGGAGATAAATGGAAGGATGGTTCTAGAGAGAATAGACTTGAACAATGTGAATAAGGCTTGGGATGCCCACCATTTTTGTTCTATAATAATTAAACCACCTCATATGTTCATAATGGTGGATCATCATTTTTAAATTCCATACCTTGATAGAAATATTTTTCACAGGTGATGACATGATATCCCCTCTAACCTATTTTACTTTCATCTCATATGGCCTTTAGGATGTTATTGAGGACATGGTAATCCAATTCATACAAACATGTTTTTTATTTATTTGTATGAATTACATTTATTTAAAAATTGTGTTTTCATTGAGGATGTACCAATTTGAATCATCCAAACATGTAGATGTTTAATGTTAATAGTAGATTGCGAATCCTTTCATTATTTTTACCTCCTTGGTTTTATTTTATTTTACATTAATTATTAACATTAAATTTTTTTATTGTTAATTTTAGGTTAAGGGGTGTTTTCTCTCAACATGGAAGATGACACAAAACATCATTTTAGGCCCATTGAGCCAGGTGGTGATTTTACATCTAGATTCACACTAGTGTTTTTAACAAGATTAATCTTTGGATTGAATTTGTTAAGCCTTCACATTCATATGGGTTCTCAATTTCTCATCTCTCCATTGCAACTAATAATGGATTTACATATGAGGTTTTTAAAACCTCACAAAGGCCATGATCCAAAGTGTTTTATGATTCTTTTTTCATTTATTACTTTCACAAATCTTCAGGCTTGGTTTGGATTTAATTATTTATGGTTTGAATTTAATAATTTTATTTGGTTAACCATGAATAATATTTTAAGAATAGTCATTTACATGAATGCAATTTATATAAATACATTTATGATTTATTTTTATGAATTATTTTATTTCGGTAATCCTATTTTAATTCAATATAAATAAGGTTATGCCAATGTGAATCATAAAAAGTATTAATACGAGCTAAATGTGGGACATATAAAATTTAGTTAATAGCATTAATTTTATGTTATGCATGTACCCTATTTGAGGTGATAGATAAATAACACCTCACCATCCTGCATTGAACAACCTATTGTGTATAGTGAAGGAGCCCATCCCTTTGTTCAATCACACCTAACTAGTTTGTCTTTCCACACTTTAGTTTATATTTCCATTATTTTTAAAGGGTAAGAGTAGATGTCATTCATTTTCATTTCTATTGAAGTGTAATAAGGTGTGTGTGTGTGTGTGTGTGTGTGTGTGTGTGTGTGTGTGTGTGTGTGTGTGTGTGTGTGTGTGTGTGTGTGTGTGTGTGTGTGTGTGTGTGTGTGTGTGTGTGTGTTTGTGTGTGTACATGCATGTGTAATATAATTACTTAAATTATAACAAAGTTCTATTTTGTTTTTTAGAGTTTACTTTCCTTTTCCATTCTTGTCAAAAATGTAATACATCAATTTTAACTCTTACAAGTGTATATACATACATACATATATTCTTGATCATGGATTTTATATTACCAAAGTTACATTTCATTTTTAATAATTTTTCTTGTAATTAAATGGATGGCCTGGATAGTCTAATGACTTTGTAAGACTGAGTAGATAGTATTCACATATTTGAGGGATGTTTTCTCTCAACATGGAACATGGTATTAAACATCATGTTCATTCCTATTGTGTTAGGTGACTATTTTAAATATATTTTCACTTGGTTTTTAAACATTATTTGTCCTTGGATTGTATTTTTTAAGCCTCCACATATATATGGGTTATTCAGTGTTCATTTTTCCATTGCCACTAACAATAATATTACTAAAGTTACATTTCATTTTTAATGAGTTTTTTTTGTAATTACATGGATGGTCTGGATAGTCTAATGCCTTTTTAAGACTTAGTGTATGGTCTTCACATATTTTAGGGATGTTTTCTCTCAATATGAAAGATGTTACAAAACATCATGTTTATGCCCATTGCATTAAGTGAATATTTTACATACATATTTGCACTTGTGTTTTAGACATGATTGATCCTTGGATTGTATTTGTTAAGCCTCCACATGCATATTGGTTGTTCTTTGATCATGTTTCCATTGCCACTAACATTAGATCTATTAATTTTCACAAATATTCATGTGAGCAACCTTATTTTGTGTGAGCTAATATGAGAGAGAATCCTTGTTTCTCACCTTAGTTTTCTAGTCACTTCTAATGTTATGCTATGTAAAATGTTTATTATGAAATAATATTATTCTTTGCCTTTTTAAATTAAATTATTGATTATTTTTATAAAATTTTATTAAACATGCTTGTATTATTCAAAGTTGAATAACATTAATTGTAGTTAATTAAAACAAGGATTTATCACCCTCACCAACAAGATTTAGGTGATGAAATGCAGGGATGGTCTCATTCTTGCAGATAATGTCATATTCAATGACAATGAGATATTTGTATGAATATATTAAAAAAAAAAATTAAAATACATATAGAATCTAAGTATCAATAATGTTTAAAAACACTAGTGCAAATCTATATGACAAAAAATCTATGACTAAACCCAATATTTGCATTAATTCACATAGATCTTAAATTGAGATATTTTTATTTGAGATAGAGTGTAATAATAATAATAATAAAAAAAAAATTGTGCAATTTTAATATTTCATTTGAATTAGGGTAGACTACTAATGCACTAAAATTGGGTATAAATATATTTTTAATTAATGTACATTTCATATACTTTTAGTAGATAATGTGTTCAACATTTAAGCACCACATCCCCAATTACCCTCTCACTTATTAGGAGCCACTCACCTACTGGTATCTCTCCTTTAGTTTTATGAATATAAAGGTGGGAATTCTAATCTTGGTCTTTAGAAGAATTATAATTAGAATATATTTCCTAATATTAGAAACAAATGGAATGCCTTTCCAATATGATGTGCGATCTCTATTTTTCCATTTAATCTTCTTTGTACCCTTAGGTATGTTCTTAAATAACACCCCAAGGTAATATGTTATTTCAGACCTCGATCAAACAAATACAACCTTAAGAAAATGTTAGCATTTTACCAAATGTTATGCATTGAAAAAACTATTTGAATTATAACAAAGTTATATTTCTTCCATAGTTTACTCTCATTTTCCATTTCTATCAAAATTTAATATATCAATTTTATCTCTTAAAATTCCCTTGTAATATATAAATAATATCTCTTATAATTTACATGATATGTCTATGCCTATTTCAAAAATAAGCAAGCTAAATATGATTTATGGGTTCAAGTACAACTGATATCCATACCTTCTTCAAGCAAAGGCAAGCTAAATATGATTTATGTGTCATTATCTTATTTTTATCAGATTCTACACATCCCAATTCTATAATGGTTGTAAATATGGTTTAAATCATTCTATATCATTTATTGTAGTTTTCAATTTCTTCTAAGCATGGTGAAGCCTAGTGAGAACCGATTTTGTAGATAATAATTTAGATAATGTAAACTATAAAATATGTGTAGGGTTTTATCTCTTTACAATTTTTTTCTTGTGTTATTGATTCTACTATGTCTTCTTAGGACATACATGCAATACATTCATAATATAGAAAAAGAATTAATAGATTTATAAGGAACCACATCCATTAGATGTTTTGTGAGCTAAAATAATACCCTAATGTGCAAGTTATGTCTCCACTCACCATTTGATGTCCATACATTCTCCCATACCAATTGTCAATTATATTTTTCCCATAACTAATTTATTAGCACCCCACACACATCTAATCTTAGTGGATATTTGGCATTTTCTCTATAATGAAGCACAACATCCTCTCAAAGCACTTTAGGTGTAAGTCTATATATCATAATTGATATTTATAATGATACCAATTAGGGATACAAAAGAGGACATGCTAAACTTCATTCATTATCATGCCCATAAAACTATTTAGAATACCTTCCTTCCATTTTAAGATGAATAATGTATTTTATTAATCTATGGATATTCCTCCAAAACTCAAATTCTCTTTAGAAATTAGATTGTGACTCCTAAGGCAAAAATATATGATTTGTATATTTATTAGAGTCTTTCTAGGACCATATTCTAATGCTAATTTTGTGGGGTTTTAGTTCTTATTTATGATATTTTAATTGCATTATAACATCTAATGTTAACGTGTGTTAATTTTAATTCAAAAAAGATATAACTTTTTAATAATAAAAATATTTTTTTATGGATAAAATTTACTAAAAAGATAACATTTTTTTAATAAAAAGAGTTATATGTGTGTGTGCATGCATGCACATGCGTTTGCATGTGCACACATGTACGCACACACACACGCGTGTGCGCGCGCGCATGCACACACACACACACACACACACACACACACACACACACACACACACACACACACACACACACACACACACACACACACACACACACACACACACACACACACACACACACACACACACACACACACACACACACACACACACACACACACACACACACACACACACACACACACACACACAAAACATGCATGCACGCACACACCACATACACGCATGCACGCACACACTCATTCATGCATGCACACACACACACACACACACACACACACACACACACACACACACACACACACACACACACACACACACACACACACACACACACACACACACACACACACACACACACACACACACACACACACACACACACACACACACACACACACACACACACACACACACACACACACACACACACACACACACACACACACGCGCGCGCGCGCACGCACGCACACGCACACACACACATGCATGCACACACACACACACACACACATGCACACCACATGCACACATGCACTCATGCACGCACGCGCGCACACACACACACACACACACACACACACACACACACACACACACACACACACACACACACACACACACACACACACACACACACACACACACACACACACACACACACACACACACACACACACACACACACACACACACACACACACACACACACACAGGTATAGGGAAGTTAAAATAGATATCATATTTCACAACAATGGGAAAGGAAAGTAAATTGTTGGAGAAAGAACTTATTTATAATTGTAATGGTTTTTTTTAGGCATAACATTTGCTAAAAGGATAAATTAGTTTTATATTATAATTTATTATTCAAAAGTGTTAAATTAATTTAATATTTTGGTGAGTCTTACATGTGTTCAGTTATGAAATAACTTTGACTGGAGTTGTAATGAATATCTAAAAAGTAACAAATAGAAATGTATGTTAGAGTTAATGGTTTGGAATACATTGTGAAATTGAATATTATGACAAAGTGGATGTATCCATGCATATTAAATATTTTTTAAAAGGATAAGTTATTTTGAAAGTTTATACATGTTAAGTATAAAGTTAAAAGGATATTGGATTTTGATTGTAAATTAAAGGACAATTTATTTGACAAGTAATATTAAAATCTATATGGGTGAACATGATATTATAATTGATTCATGTGAATTTATATGAATTTAATATTTTAGAAAAATTGGCATTAATATGAACTTAAATTTTAAAACTATATGTGCTTTAAAATGTATATGGATGTTGGATGTTTGACTATTTATGAATCAGATGGATAGCCAAGAAGTTTTTTTTATTATAAAGTCCCACTAGCATTTTTAAACATGATTAATCCTTCAATTTTAGTTGTTAGTCCTTAAGATTCGTATGGGTTATTAATTTTTAATCTTGCCATGGATTTTAATAAATTATTTAAAGGTGAGGTTATTAGTACCTCACTAAGGCCATGAGTTGATGTGTTTTATGTTTTTATTTTTGCTTTTCACAAGTCTTTGGTCTTGGTTTCGGAATTAATTATTTCTAGTTTGTAGTTAATTTTTTCATTTGGCTAAGTGTGAATAATATTGTAATAAGAATCATTTACATGAATGCAATTTATAAAAATATGGTTTTGATTTATTTTTATTAATTACATTCATATAAATATCTTGTTGTCATTGATGATATACCAATTTTAATCATTCAAATATGTAGATTTTCA
>JARHVA010002866.1:2175000-2190000 GCA_037957365.1 Torreya grandis
TTTATTGTTGCATACAAAGTTATATTTAAATTTACTCTTGTGGTAGTTGCTACTCTAATTTTCTTCTTTTATGGTTCTACTGATATTTTTTATGTATCCTATATTATCCTACAACCATATAAATAATAAAGATATATAAGTCCAATATGTTCTGGAAAGTTCCATTTTATAGCTATATGTAAAAATATGAAGGTCTATATTATTGATTTGCTTCTACGTTAAGCTAAATACTATTTAATTAAATAAACTCAAATCCTCTAATTCAAAAAAATATGCTCTAAGTTAATAAAATATCCCAACAAAGTAAATATTACTGATAGTGCTTCAACAATTGAAATAATCAAAACAAAATTATGATAAACTAGAATATTAATATTTTTATAACATCTATAAGATTTAAATTCTAGTTAGTGAGGAGTCCGACCATTACCGTCATATGATTTGAACGTGTGTGTGTGTGTGTGTGTGTGTGTGTGTGTGTGTGTGTGTGTGTGTGTGTGTGTGTGTGTGTGTGTGTGTGTGTGTGTGTGTGTGTGTGTGTGTGTGTGTGTGTGGATGAAGAATGGAACATGGTAAAACCACAAAGTATAATAGAAGGACACACACACACACACACACACACATGTATGTATGTATGTATGTATGTATATATATAGATACATACATACATACATACATACATACATACATACATATATATATATATATATATATATACATACATACATACATATATATATGTACATACACACACACACACACACACACACGCACACACATATATACATACATATATATATGTACATATATATATATACATACATATATAAATGTGTATATATATATATGTATATATATATACATACATATATCTATATCTATATACATATATGTGTATATATATATACATACATACATACATATATGTATATATATATATATATATATATATATATATATGTATATATATACATATATATATATATATATATATATATATGTATATATATACATATATATATACATATATATGTATATACATATATATATACATATACATATACATATATATATACATATACATATACATATACATATATATATGTATGCATACACACACATATATATATACATACATATATTTATATATATATATATACACACATATATATACATATGTATATATGTATATATATATATATATATACATATATACATATATATATATATATATGTGTGTGTGTGTGTGTGTGTATATATATGTGTGTGTGTGTGTGTGTGTGTATGTGTGTGTGTGTGTGTGTGTGTGTGTGTGTGTGTGGATGAAGAATGGAACTTGGTAAAACCACAAAATATAATAGGACACATGTTAAATATATGATTTTGTCTTTTGTATATATTTTATATGTATTCGGCATTGTAATCCGAATTGGGAAATAGAATAATACGAAGAGTCCTTATTTTTGTATATCAAAAGGTTAAAATGTGAAGAGACAACAAGTTATAAAAGACTATATATAACATTTTTTAATAATAGAATATGGTTATGAGGTGTTGATATGGATTAATAGAATCATTATATTATGTTTTTCCCTAATCTTATTATATATGTGGTTAATTCACAATGAGTACTCTATTTTAATTTAATTTGTTATCAATTGTTATGCAGGTTAGGGTTCATCTTCTATTAGCATATGAGTTCTTCTAGATCTTTAGGTGCATCATTGTATATCATAGATGGTATGTAATATTGTATTCTTTTATGTACCTTTTGTTACTCTCCACTATGCAAGTTATCCCTATAATTAGCATGCTCTAGAGTATATTCAAGAAACTTTGCTAATAATGGTGGGGTGAGTGTGGAACCTATTTGGATTAAATATGCTAAGATGGTTGCCAGGGTAGAGAGATATAGAAAGATGGTTAGATGAGAGAATTTGAATTTTTTTAGAAGAATAAACATGGAGAGTCCAAAAAACTACAAAGGGGATTATCTCAGAACACCTTTATGGTGAAATCTATGAAATTTTATGGTGTGAGTTGCCTAGATTGTTAGTTACATGGCTAGATATATTAAAATACTATTACTTCAGTCTGAGGAGAAAAAATTTTATAGTACAGACTGAGAAAAAATTAGAAAGACTGCACAACCTAGATACCAATTGGTCTTGAGTAGTAGATTATTGGATGAAGACTAAAATCAATGACTATATTACCAATTTCTCATTACAATGATACATAGATTTTGAGACTGCGTAAGATTAATTTGTCCAAGGAATCAAAGGGAAATTTTTATAGTGACTACCTTTGTTGATAAATATATTATTTATGGAAAAGGCCATGGTGACTACTCCAACCAATATGGATTAGTCACTTTGGCCATTATGGGGGTGCGTTCAAGAGGAAGTGAATGATGAAGAGATGAGTAAAATAAAATTGAACCTAATCCTAGAAAATGGAAGGTGAAAATACTTAGAATGAGAAGGAAATTATAGGACTAGAAAGGGAAAAAAATAGTAAAAAGGTGGAATAAGACAATATAACCAAAAGTAACTACAAATAGGACTAGGAGTAAAGAACAAAGTGCTAGAGCTAGAGAAATACAAGAAAAAGATGTTAGAGAAGAGAGGTTACAAAGAGAAGATGTGGAAACTACTAAAATCAAAGAGTATGAAGAATATAAGAAAGGTCACGATAAGGAAGAAGATGCTATAATTAGTTATAAAGATGTACAAAAGTTATGAAGTAGACATAGATCATAGTTAAAGGAAGGGTTTTACACAAGAACTGGAAGGAAAGTTCTTGGGAAAATGTTAAAATTGAAGGCATTAATATTGTAGGTTCAAGTTCAAAGTTATAATAATTTAGAAATGAATTTTATTCATTTCAAGGGTACACATCCCCCAAGTCCACTTTATTTTTTTAAGGTATAAAAAGTATAGAGAGAGAAGAATATTCAAGTTGGTTTGATTCATTTACTGAGAAGTTTGGAAAGCTCAATGTATAAACCAAGCAGACATTAGAAATAAATAAGTTACAAGAAGTAGGATTTATTTTTAATCCTAAAAATATTAGTATGAAATACCCTATAGTCATAGTAAACAGTACATAGTCACCTAACATTACAATAATAAGTTCACAATCACTACTAGTCACAGTTGCTAGTATTCAAACATTTGTAGTAACAACTACCAACCTACTAGTTATGGTGATTTATGAAAGTATGTTTGTGAATTTAATTTATTATGATGGATATATAAACCCTAAATAATACTTGGTAATCTATGAAATGAAATGGATTATAAAAGGGTAACATCTGATGATGTGAATAAGTGTGAACTCAATGGGGTTTTGGCAAGATGTGCCTTGGATTTCATTTGTAAAAGAAATGTAAATTCCCTTGATTTCACACAAGTTAAATATTTTATATTAACATAATTTAAGGTAAAAAATGTTCCATTCAATTTATTAAAGACTTGAAGTAAATTTGACAAAAACCTAGGGAAACGATTGGAGAAAATGATTGCAAGTTTTTTGATGTGATGAAAATAATTGATATTATTTTAGAAGACAAAGTCAAGGATTCTTGGTTCATAGAGGGTATAAAACTAAGAATAAGGTTTGCTATTGTGTAATCCCATTTTTACACCAAGGTTGATGCTTGGTCTACTGCCATACGAGTAGAACAAATAGAAGATTATGCAGATCTTCCATAGATAAGATCAAAAGTAGAAGATAAGTTAGATGATTTTATGAGGAAGATGAATGAGATACATGAAAATTATAAACATAAGATATATTATGGTTTATATAATGTGACTGAGAGGGACATCATATAAATTATTGTCCAATAATAAAAATAGAATATTGTGAAATCTGTAGGGTAGTTGGACATCCTACGTCTAAGTGTCATATTCTCTAGTAATATATCCAAAAGTCATACATGTACTATAATTTTTGTAAATTTAAAAATCATAATGATACAAGATACCAATATTTTAAATAATTAAAATAAGATATAATGAATAATGTCTTCGTAGTTATAACCTAGCAAATACCAACTATGAAGCAAGCAATTATGAGACCATATGTGGAGATGAAAAACATGACTCAAGGTAGTCTGAGATGGATTCCTTCATCACCATAATATTATCCACATGGCATATAAACTTGGATTACTATGTTATCTCCCTCATACCAATATTTTGGTTAGTATGTGCAACCCTAGAATAATATGAATCTTTAGCAACAATAGGCAAACTAGACTCCAAGTTTTCCTCAACACTAATATGGGGGATATGATGTGTAGATAAATTGGTAAGGAGCATATTCTAGACAATAATCATAAGGGTGGGGATATCAACATAATAAAATAGGCTATATAGGGGGATATAAGGGTGGATATCATGGTAAATATCAGGGAGGTCATAATAATGATAATCAACAAGTTCGAACCCTATGTAATGTTATTTATGTAGTGCATATAATAATTATGTAAGGAACCCCACCAACCCTAAAAAATAAGTTTATTATGTATACTACAGGTTCAAATCTCAACATTAAATAGAATATTTCCTAGTTTTGGAGAAACAAAGAAAGGATAAGCTAGTGTGCAATGTAAATATGATCAATGCATAGCAAAAAGAAAATGCATTTATGCAAGATGTCACAAGGAAAAAATAGATGAAAAAGACTTACCTCATTTAAAAATTCCTCAATATCTTGGTATTAGAAAATTTTAGTATGAGAAATATCTTGATCATGCTAAATAAAATATATTAATGCATCAAGTTGTGCAAATAGTATAGGAAATACAATAGAAACCAATTTTTAAGGATGATAACATAGATATATATATGCTCAAATGTATGGGAAAATTGTTAGGATAATGAGGTAAGATGGTATTATGACTTCATTAACAGATCTGATGAAACTAATTAATATACTTTATAATGAAGATATATCCCAAAATATCACTAATATCCTACATAATCTCCTTGAGTGTGTGCAATGAGGACAAATAAGGGTCAATAAAGTAGTTTAGTATGTCAAGACCAAGAAGACTTGGGATGTGTAATCATGCATAGATATTGATTTGGATGGATAGTAAATTAAAAATGTAGTATTTGACTTTAGAAGCATAGTCAATATGATTCCTCAATCAACATGTGAAGCCATTGGTCGACTAACTTTGAGATATAATATAGTAATATTGAGTCTAGTGTATTATGGTATATTTGAACCCATTGGTAGGTTAT
Source organism: Torreya grandis (assembly GCA_037957365.1). Taxonomy (NCBI): domain Eukaryota; kingdom Viridiplantae; phylum Streptophyta; class Pinopsida; order Cupressales; family Taxaceae; genus Torreya; species Torreya grandis. The sequence continues at coordinate 2,180,259 of JARHVA010002866.1, forward strand.
AATGTGTTTAAATTAAAGTGGCTAAGCTCAACTTGTGAGGGGACTTTAAGGACATTGACATGAAGATAGTAAAAACTCATTATCCTTCCTTAATCAGTTAAAAAAGGGCCTAAAATGGAAAAATGACCATCAACACTATGAAAAATTAGTTAGAAGCACATCATAAAGATAAAATGGTGGTCATACCCATAAATAAGTCTAAGCAAAAGTTAGATATCATCCCAAAAGAGCTAGAGTATCCTTTTACTTATGGAGACAATAGTTGGTTTAAAGTGGGTACATATGAAATGTAAAATGGGGTGTGGTCTATAGAGTATCAAGATTGGAAACCATGTATTTCAAAATAATAAAAATGATTAGAATTAAAACTTGTTATAACAAAGTCTCTAGTTATGCAAGTTTACATCAAAGATTATGTTTCTCCTTCAGTGCCCTCTTTGACAAGATTTAAAGTAGAGTTCCTATATAATACTAGTGTGACTATGATGGACTAATATAAAACAAACCCATAAGGTATTATACCTTGATATTTTACATTATCCATAAGTGGTGACTTGGATTCACACATATTAAATTAGTCTCAGAAAGATCATGAGTTGTAACCTCTATGCATGGTGTGCTCTATAGGAGGATCTTAATCCATTTATATTATGCCTTGACCAACATGAATCATAAGTGGATCAATGAGTCAATGCACTCATCTATGTGCTAGAAGGAAATATTACAATATGGTGGGAAGTATACATAAAATCATAAATACAATGGGAGGAAGCATACAAAATCTTGCATGCAAAGTTTTAAATAATAGCTAGAGTCAAATTAAAATGGACATTATTTCAAGAATATCAATACTTAAAATTTCACATCCATCATTGTGTCAATATATGGACCACACAAGGAGTAGAAACACAATATTGGGTGCACATTTATAACCACACCCTAGCACCTCTACTAATAACTTGGTATATGTATCAAGAACATAGAAGATAAACCAAATATTGGGCACAACTTTAGAAATATTTCATTCAAATTTTTGTTTTTGAACATGATAATCCACTATTAAATAATACCTTGGAAAAAATTAAAAAAATTATGTCATATACGAGTAGAATATTTAACAACTGTAATTGAATCATCATATCATTAGAAGGTTGTGTAGGACTTGGATCTCAAACTATGAAATTATAAATCCAACCAAAAATAATTTTTTTCTCATTCATGTAATATAATAATCAATGATTTAACAAAACCAAGTGATAGTGATGTAGATCTCTATCTAAAAGGTTTATTTGAGCCACAATGCGAAGATGAACCCAAACTAATGCAAAATGCAGAGTAAGTGGAAGAGGGAAAATTTTGCAACATCAACATTTTGCAATGTGAATTCAAGTGCATTCCATAAGATACTTTGCCTAGTGGATTAGGTATGATATATCAAGAACCTTTGTGAAATATTGAAGTAAATATTGGGATAGAGTCAGCCCCAAATCTTACAATAATGGGAGATTACTGGGGATAGTTAAAATCTATGAGGCGTTGTAACTATTAAGGTATTATCAAGATGTGTTTCCAAGTAAATTATCAGAGGTAAAGGGTGCATATCCAACTCTAGGATAAATACATATAGAACTAAAAGAGTGTGTGCACCCTATCAAAAAGTGATCTTATAGGCTCAATCCTAATATGAAGATCAAAGTAAAGGCCAAATTTGATTGAGTGGAAGAAGTTAGAATCATTTATCTATTTTAAAGGGAATCATTTATGCATGAATTATATTCATTTACAAATGTTTTCAGTGGATATTATCATATTTTGAAGGATAATCAAGCTAAGATCACCTTCACTACTGAATTAGGAGCATTCACATACAAGGTAGTTCCATTTGGTTTTTAAAAATGCACATATTGTATATTATAGAGCTATGGTAAATGAATTCAAAGATTTATTTCATGATTTCCTAGAAGTCTATTTGGATGATTGGTTTGTCTTTTCTTTATTTAAATAGCACTTTTTAAAACTAAGATTCATTTTGGAATGATGTTGGGATTTGTGCATCGCTTTAAATTTAAAGAAGTGTCTATTCTTTACACTTTTCAATGTCTTGTTAGGCTATGTTGTGTGTAACAATGGTATTTTGGTCAACCCAACTAAAATTATTGTTATAATAATAAATCCACCTCCTACTAAATCAATTGAAATGTGCACCTTCCTTAGTCATATGGGATATTAAAGAATTTTATGAAAGGGTATGCAGTTATATCTATGTCCATGGAGAAATTACTACACAAGGATACAAAATTTGAATGGACACCTTAATTTAAAATAAAATTCATTTAGTTAAATCAAATATTGGTAAAAACACTGATTTAATATTTCATGACTAGAAGAAGTTGTTCCATATACATGTGGATGCTTCTAGCACTTTAGTAGGAGTTGTCTTAGCATAGCCAAGTGAAGGTGGGTTGGATAACATGATATATTTTTCCAGTAGGAAATTATAAGTTTTAGAAAATAATCACATGACTACAGAGAGAAGAACTATACATGATTTTCACATTTCAAATGTTTCAACATTACTTATTGTCTACTTCTTTTGATTTCTTCACAAATCACTAGGGATTATGATACCTAGTTAATAAGCCAATGTTGGGAGGATGAATATCAAGGTGGTTAATACTCTTTTAGGATTTTCAATTCTAGATTAATGTTAATCTAGGCCAAAATAATGTGAGGCCATATCACCTCAACAAACTTCACAATGGGGAGGAATCAAAGGAACTTGAAGATTAATCCCTAGATACATATTTATTTAGAACTTATGCAGTTCCTAATAACATGGAAGACATTGTAAATTTATTAGAATATGTAACTTTTCCTATGTACTATAATGAATGAGATAAGAATAAAATTGTTACCTGAGCCATATCGTATCTCCTTATTAATGGATTCTCTTACAATATTGACAAAGATGATGTATTATGTAGATTAGTTTTATAACAAGAGTGACCATAACTTCTTCAAGAGGATCATCAAGGAATTGTAGGGGATCACTTCATATGAGAATCCACTACAAATAAATTATAACATAGTGGTATCTTATGGCTGATGTTATTTCAAGATGTGCATAGAGTTGTTAAATAATCAGATGTTTGTTAATGAATAGGCAAGCTAAACCAATGCAATGAAATGCATTTGGTACCCATGATTGAGGAACAACCCTTTAAAGAATGGGTAATTTATTTTGTTGGACTTGTAGCTCATCCAAGTAATTTTATTCACACTTAAAATATTATTTCACTAAATGGGTAGAAGCTGCTACCACTCCAAACTATGGTGCAAAATATGCTACCAAAATTTTATATGAAAATATCATCATGAGATTTGGATGTTTAGTTAAGTTGGTAAGTGATAGATGTACACATTTTTGAAATATTACTATCAAGACACTTAATGAGGATTTCATGCCATTGCACCACAAAATCATGGCTTACCATATATAGGCAAATAGATAGGTAGAAACACATAAAAAAGTATTAGGGAAGATGTAGGCTTAAGCCATATTGTTTATAATCTCTATCATTCAGTTAAAAAATTGAGTTGGTGATGAGTAAAACCATGTAGTTAGGATTATATTTAATTTGGTTTGTTTCTATATTTTTTATTAAATTAGAATGTTTGTATAGCATGTTCATTATAGTGAAAGATATTACAACCACCAAGAAACAATTATCATTATAGGGTGTGATCACATTCTAGAGATATCTCATAGAAGATAGTTGGATGCAACTACATCAATAATTTTATCTAAGTCTAGGAAGGCATCAAGAAGGTAGGTACTATGAATAGAAGGCCAATAGTTAGGTTAAACTATTAATGACGTGGCATTTCAAAAAGATTGCATCTTTTTAAAGCATATTTAGTAGTGAATGGATAAGTGAATTCATAAGGCAAATTAATTAGATGAAAAGATAGATAATCACATATAATAACTACCAAAGAAGTAAATAAGATATCCTAATCACTAAATGTCCCTATAAAGTTAAATTCCAACAACTAATATTAATTGAAAAAAGAACATTTTTGCATAAGAAGTCAATACATTTAAAATGGGTAGTGACATGAAATTGGATGCCAATAAATATATAAGATAAGGGTAGGTAAAACCCTAAAACATTACAAACTTTAATTAACAAGATTATTCTATGATATTTTATAATACCTAATCATTAATGGATATCCAACTAGATCATAACTAAGAAAAGAAATCATTCATTCCAAACCATCAATCAAACCATGGAAAGGGGTTTGTTATTGATTCCACTATCAGATGCACAAAAAGAGGAAATGGGGATTGGGCTAGGTTTTATAAAAATTAATTATAATGATTTAAATATATTTGATTTTATAGATGGAACAAAAACTACTATTTTTTCTAGGGATACTCAAGGAATAACACAAGTAGGAGCCCTCACACTTTGTCATCTAGTACAAGGCTGTAACACTAAAATATTGTTTAAGATACCTATATTTAGGTAGGTTAGATGAGGTCATGATGAATTTTTATGAGTTTATATAATCAAGGGGCTATCCATTTACCTCAAGTTGTTAGAATTTAAATCACTGCGTATACTATGGCATGAGCCAAGACCTTCCTAATCATGGCAAATATCTCCTCCCTTGTAAGTATATAACACCACCAATCCATTCAAAAATCAGGGAAAAATATACCAAAAGGGTAAGTTGAGGAACACACATTGACTTAATTGAGGATGCTTTACTACACATCATGGTACAATGTATCATGAAAATATATTGGCAAACCACCAAACAACCAAAAAAAATGATAAGAGGCATAATTGATATTTCCTATTGGATGGAAAAGTTATAGGATAACTTCAATTGGCTTGATTTTTTGGTAGTTGATCTCACCAATAACATAAAAAAGGTACTTGAAAGAATCACATGGATATTTTAGTACCAATTTTTGGTTCATTTATTGTGTTTCATGTAGTGGAAATCTCCATTGGGGATAGTTAATTAAACTATAGACTTTTGGCCTGGTAATGCCTTCATAATTATCACAAGGAGCAAAATAAGGTAGTATTATGAGTAATTGGGTATATTTAACACATGGTGGCTTGAAGCCCTAGCCTTGATCCAAGTATACCCTAGGATCCCACAAGATGTAATACAATATTTGGGACAACATGATTTAGTCACCAAATTAAATAATGGAATTCAAATAATGGTTCATGAGTTAGCTACTCTAAATGCAACCCCAATTCCATTTTTATATAATGGTCAAAGAAAAGGCTGAAGTATACAAATTTGTTTTTAGTTGTGAGATTGATTCCACCATTACAAGCCATTACTTTAGAGGTGCAGTAGAAGTGGATTAAGCACCCCTAAAACAACCATGATAACAACATTATCAACCATCACAACCAACACAACTAAAATATTCACCATAACAAGATAAATTCAAGAGGCAATGATGCAAATCTTGCACAAGTGTTCACTCTCTTATCCTTGAACAATGGATTCTTTCTTCAAGTCTTAGGTTTAAGAGTTCACCAACCATATAAAGTAACAAGATGGTTATTGGATTCTAATATCCTTATCCTACTTAGGAAACACTCAAATAAAACCCTACACTCTTTTATCAAACTATCTTAACACTCACTTACCACCTTATGTAACTCTACCTTACAAACAAGCTTCCTTGTAGCCCTATCTGACTACAAGTGAGTTAGTACTAAAAAATTACTTTATATGGTGATTTTAAAATATTAAAATATCCTTTTATCTCAATGAAAGACACTTTTGGTCAAATTTTATGATCTAACTCTCTTTCTAAGTCATGTTTCTCTCTCTTAGCTCTTCTAAACTAGGCCTTTTTAGCCCTTTCCCAATACCATCTATTGGAAATCCATACTCCCAATACTATACGATCCTAAAAACTAGTGATTCAATTTGAACATGATAAAAAAATAAAATATTACAAAAAAATAGAATTTTTTTAGGAATGATTCTCTCACAATGAATGCAACCCTAGTTATGAGGGTTTCCAAAGTCTGAGCAGGCCAAGGCTAGTTAAAATTTAATATCTAAAATTAGAAAATATGTCATAAAAAATTATCTATTGGAATGGGTCTGACCTATCATAACACACATTTTTCATTAGATGAGCACATATCCATATGCCATTGTGCATTCACAATCACCACATCTCAGTCTTTATTGACTATATGCAATGATAGGAAACATGGGTGAGAAGGTTTTTGAATATCTTTTGGAATACTAATCAGTTTAATAAATCTATGGAAATATTTTCACAGATTAATAGATTTCTCCAAACCCTCCATCAACATCATTTATATCCAAAACAATCTTCAAAGTCAAATTTCTCAGTATGTAGGATTTTTATATTATAAATAGTGTTATCAAAGAATAGGCTTGCCTTTTCAATGGAACAAATTCAAATTTTTATTATCTATGAGTTGAATAAATTTAATTATTTCATTTCCCATGATTTCCTCATCTTTAACCATTCAAATATTTCAATACCAAAAGGATAAATAATTCATATAATTACATGAATGAGGTTATATAAACCCATACCTTATTTCAGACTAGATATCACTATAAAACAACCTTTCCACTTCAACTTGGAGTTACCTGTCTCACATAAGAAAATTTAATTGATCCTTAAACATTGTCAATAATCTAAAACCAAACACTTACCATACTGAATGGTTCAACAAACAATTCTCAATCACAACCAAGCCAAGGAAACTTATAATTTTTTTAATATAGTCTTCTTTATTCATCAACTCATGTTTCTTACAATCCCAATCTCCTTCTATGAAGTAATTACATAATAATAACATAAAAACCTATTAAAAAACTAGATTAACCACATTTTCCAAGAAGTATAACTGATTCTTGGAGTTTTCCTATGTTGGTTCCTTCGAAGTACATTGCATTTTTGTATGTTTTAACAATATATCTAAGGTATGATCTTACCTTGTAGACTAACAAGACACTTAGGACCTTTTAAAATTCTTAAGACCTCTATTACACCTTATCAAGATGTTTTATAACTTGAACAACTTCATAAAATGCATGTAACCCTTATTACAAGCTTAAGAAATTCAAATATTCAAAAGTGTCATTATGGAGGGAAACTCCATATTTCAATTTTTATTCCACTTGGATAAATTTTTATCACTCCTAGGATAAAATTAGGACTAATAGACCTACCAAACACCTTATAGATACAATCAAGCCAAAAATGAGTCCATATTGGGATCCATAAGGATGCCCTTACATCTGGATAGCACCTATACACAGAGCCTCACCACCACGACCAAAGAAAAGAATCCATCAAATAAAGTCATGGCTCAAGAATCTCATGGTTCCAAGGACAGATGTTAAGATATATCTACTTGAGTTGGGGGTATAATAATAGAAAGTGTTATGATTAATATTTGAAGATATCATAAAATAGGTGTTTGATAAAGAGGATAAGGGGTTCTTCTTTTGGAAAGTAATTCACACTTGCCATTTGAAAAATCAAGCAAGAAAACATATTTGGGTTTATATTACTCAACCACCTCCTTCTATTCTTATTGATATTTTAAGATAAGAAGTATCCTAGTGCAAGTTGAATGTCAAGATATTTTTAATAGAACAAACCATAGGATCAACAACTGCACAAATGGTAGATTTACGTAAAGAAGGTAGTCCTACACTAGTCTTATTCTGATGACCATACACACACCCTTATGGTAAGCCATCACAAATTATGTGGGAAAGGATGGTTAATTTCAATGAACGTATAGAATAAAATGGTGTGCAATAGTCTCAATAATCATAATAACAACCTCAAACCCATGTTTGAAAGAAGCAAAATTAGACTCTCACACCTCCAGTTAAACCTATAAAAAAACAAACTAGTATGCAAAGGCCAGCTAGGAAAATTGTAGTCACTTGAGTACATTGAATTAAACACTAAACTCATAGATCTATAAGGTGATGAGGAACCCATGGATAAAACTACACCCAAGGCATTATCTAAATAATAAATTGCACAAAACACCCCTAACCCTGAGGAGGTGAAAGAGGAAGAAAGGAGTAAGAAAAAACATGAACAAACACAAAAAATAATGATGAAAGAGACATAACAAGAAGTTACACAACATCAATAAAATAAGCAACAAGACATAGGCACTTAAATACAAAATAAGGCTAAGGAAGCATAGGCTATTCAAAAGAAAGCCAACAAAGCTAAAGTTATAAGGAAGAAAGATAAGGAAATAGAGGCAAAGAAGAATGAATAGTAAGAATTGTAATGATAGTAACAAGAGGCATAAGTTATGTAACAAAAATAGAAGGAACAAGAAGCTCAATCCACCGCTACTCAAGAATATCATAGACATGTATCACAAGCATAAGAATCCCATGACAAAGTTAAGGTTGAAGATGAAGATAAATCTAAGGTTGAGGTAGATGCTAAAACTAAAGCTCTAGCTAATGCTAAGGATAAGGCAGAAGAGGAAGCTAAAACACAAGTTAAATCTAATGCTAAGGCCAAGGATGAAGTAGAAACCTAGGCTAAGGATCAAAAAGATGTAAAATAATAGATAGAATGAGAAACCATAGCTCACACAAAGTCCACAAAATAAGCATCATATATCTTTAGCCAATGGTTATGGGATGTCCCTACTACATCAATGTGAAAAACTATTTTCTTGCTTCTATTGGCTTAATTCACACCTTCTTCTATAACACCTACAACCACATCCATGGTACTTGATACCAATATAATGGAAAGATAATTGGATGTGATCCAAATACCAATAACAAAATAAATCGAAGGAATAATCACCTTTTAATATTTAATTACATAAAAGGCCTTAGATTTGGATTAGGAAGTCCAAAGTTTACGTGAAGAAAAGGATGGATTATAAAAGTATCTAAAATGCATGATAACTGATAAATAACTCTTGTCTCACCTTGGTTATGTAAGTACTATGTGATCAAGTCATGTTATAGGATAAGAAATTCACTTCCTTATTGATAGAACATACAAATAATTATGGAGTTGCATAGAAATTCATTGCATACATGCACAAGGACAAGATCTTATGACTGACACATAATTCATATGTGAATTTTTTAATGAATATGAGAAGGTCCTAGACACCATTACATGGTATGTCAAATAGATAGCCTAAGATATATTGAATTGGAGACATATTAATCAATCCTTGGCTACTTGAAACTTTCATTTAACACTGTAGATAAAGTTAAAGTTGTATTGGAGGATCAAACAACAATTGCAAAAATATGAGTAGTGCACTCAAATAACTACTAGATTATAAGTATGATACCATATAGAAGTTACAAGTATGACATAATGAAATAATGCACAACACTTTTACAACCATCCAATCCCAAAGGACAACATACAAATTGGATGAGCTTGTCTTGGATATTCAACTTGAGTTATATAATCCCAAATCACTACTCACAGTTACAAAAGATGATGAATTGTAAAATATGATGATGATCTAGGTACCACTATCCATTATGCTTGTCATGGTATGTGAAGTGCTCATAGATTGTAAAACACTCAAATATGGTCTATCTCAAGTTGATCCATCTATTATCTATATAATGGATAAGCCCTAATTCATTCCTCTACAACAAATTTGACAAATCATATAGGAGAGGAATT
>JARHVA010002866.1:2195000-2255000 GCA_037957365.1 Torreya grandis
AACATTAATATTGAATTATGATTAGATTTTCAAGGATTCAATTTCCAAGAATGATGTGAAGCCAAACATAATGTCTAAATAATTCAATTAATCAAATTACATGAAATTAACTCAAATAATTTTATTTTATTTAGCCAGTTAAATAACATGTAACTTACCTAAGAAAAATTCCCACATATTTATTAGCATGAAAAATTAATTAATCTATTTACAAAATGACATGGTGTGTAATAACCAATTAATGCAAAATGAATACTAGAGTTATCCCTCCAAGAATAACAAGAGATAGTATGGTTTTGTGATAAAGCCAATAGGACTAAAAATCAAACTACTATAATGTGAAAGATTAAATGAATAACATCCCATAATAAATAGAACATTAAACTCATGTTGAAACAAGCCCATGAGATAGAAAATACTACAAAAGTTAATACATTTTTATGGAAATCCTAAAAAGTTGTGTAATATTGTGTAAGCCCAAGGTTCACTATAGTTTGTTTTATGTCTTAGTGTATTTTAATAACTAATATGTCTATATGTTACTTAATTCCATTTATCAATATAATAAATATATAATATAGTGTCAAGTATGAGGGGGGCATGTGGGTTACTTTGATTTGAGGTAGGAAAGTAAAAATGCCACAAATAATCACAACCCATTTGAATATGTAGTGTAGAGGAAGATTCTACGTGGCCACACTAGATGTGGAAATGGAAAGGTGTAGAGGCTAGAATATGATAAATTAAATTTAATAAATTCATGTATTCATGTCATGTATTTATTAATCTAAATAGAAAAAAAACCCTAGGATTTGATACTACAAGATAATGAGAGGCTATGACATGTTATAATGTGATTAGACATAGGAAAAATGAAACAACCCCAAACTTTTTTTTTGAAGTTATTTATCAAAGTACACAATGGAACAACAAAAGATTCTACTACATAAAGTTATTGCATTGCAATGTATCTCAACAACTCTACAGGAAGTACTAACAACCCATACTAGCATCCCAATTGTCACAAATAGAATAAGTTTATAAATAACCAGAAGGGAGTTAAGCAAATCCAAGAATGTTTGGTTAGCCGATTTATAGATAAGTAAAATAAGATAAGATAGAAGTGCAATATTAAGATGAAGCTTCAAAGGACCAAATAAAAGGTTCCATCTCACAAATGTACTTAGATAAGTTTTATCACATCATGAGGTTAGAAAGTGGGGATCCCTAACCCACTACTAAAGCCAACATGGCAAGGCCATTGAGTTACTAAATACTTTTAGGGTCCGCCAAGCAAATGGATCAATCCTTATGCTATTCCATTGCATCACTATACCATGATCTGAGTTCCTTAGGGAACATTATACCTTCATTACTTACTAGAATAAGGTCATGCACACAGGATGTAATTCCATAAAGAAAAAGTGTTCTTAAATAAGAAATATGAGACACCAAGCACCCAACTCAGGGTGGATGATGTCACACCAATGAAAATCTTAACAAATAAGAATATGATTGGCATTGTAAATTCAATTACCCTTCATAAAATAGGAATATTATCCCATAAGCCAATCATAGGAGTCTACACCTAAAATTTTCTTACTTATCATTAAGCTAACATATAATGTTATTATAAAAACATGGACGTTCACACCATCTAACTAGCATACATATGACCATGCAAGAATTTATTACTTACATAGCCTTAGGCATTAACTTATGTTTTCATTAAAGAAGATTATAAATTATTAACTCATTTCCAAGGTGGATTTTTTTAATCATATAACCAAGTGAAATCATTAAGGTTACCACAACTTATTAAATCCTTATCCAAATTCTAGAATTATTTATTGCTTTAATGAACACATACAGGGTATAAAAGGAATCCACTAGTAAGGATAATATTAATATCTAAGCACACATATATCTAACGTAACCAATGATTATCAATCCTCCCAAAAAATTAATGACCATGTTGCCAACTTCAAAAATCAAGAGTTGCATTATAAGCATCTGAATTACTAGACTTTGAGGAAACATGTCATATGTCTAGACCAATTTAATACTATTAGTGGTATAATCCATAATTCATAAGGTGAGATCACATACAAGGATCATTAATCTAGCTTACTTCATTTCTTAAGAAATGAAAGAAAGCCACTTAAATGATAATACAACCAATTCAACAAAATGACATTAGAAACATAAGGCACAAGATTTCATAAATTCATTAAGCCCACTTAATATTTATTATTAAGTCAAGTGTATTAATATTACATAACTAAGAATTGATTGTTCTTTCAATGTCTATATATTTTACATCAATATTAGTTGAAATAATAAGACCTTAATCATACACAACTATTTAACAATGAAATACTTAAAAGTTTTTTTTTCCCCATTACTCACACCATGGGAGGTCATAACCATTTCCATAAGAAGCATGTTGTACACTCATTGAATCATCTTTATTTCTCAAAGGAATTTAACATTATTATATTTATTCTAAGCCATACAATTGATCTTCACCAATTCTTCATGAAAATATTACACATTATAAATATTATAAACCATCAAGAACTACTATAACTTATTCCCACTTCAAACAAGTTGTTATTCACAAGTATAACATATTTGAATTTATTAAACTCAACTACTATATAAAAATATTTCATGGCTGTAATGGTGTGTATCCCCAAGCATATCATAAAAGCTAGTAAAATAAGGGACTTACTTTACACAAATTGTAACAGTGTAACAACCATCTCTAATATGAACTATTTATAACATAACTATCAATTTGATAAGAGATAAATTACCACTTCATTAATTTTAGCATAGTATTTTTGACTACCTGGTGAAGACACATTGTAATTACATTCATGGTTTTAGATATTATTCATAATTGTTTAATCCATGTTCTAAGTCTTAAGATACATGTGTACAAGTGATAGGCTCAATGATTCGATTCAACAATTAAAAAACGTAACATTCTAGCATTATATCATAAGGCAACATCATCATACTTCCATGTATTTCAAGGTTAAGGACATTATAGTTTTATTTTTTCCAATAATAACATTTTTCTATTTTGTACCTACATAAAATCATCATGTATATACCATACTCATGTTTATACAACAATATATAAGAATTAAATACATTACTACTCATGTGGTAAATGGAACCCAATATAAATGTACAACAAAGAAATGAATATAATTGGATAAATATGCAAGAACCAATCAACTATCATCAAGAAAGCCTCTAATGTCAACATCATATCTAATACTATTCTTTTTTCCAACATAACAATATTAAAAAGCTACGTAAGGTAATAAGATGAACTATAACATAAAATGAGTAATTAACTACAATCCAATGGTCCAACAATATATGTCAACAAGCACAAACAAGGGAAGCTGACACATGTGAATCCAAGTGAAATAATGAAGTAAGAAAATAATGCAAGGAGGACACCCTTCAAAACTATCCTTATGATCCCAACCATTAGTGGCCCTTACCACCCCAACCATCAATTTGGCAGAGGGTTTTAACAACTAGGTACTCAGGCAAGGTAAGGGATATACACATAATACTAATCCACTAGTAAGGACATATAAAACATCAACAAGGATAATGACGTAATGAAGAAAACATAAAACCATAATTCTCAACCTAAGATACTTATCTGAGCATAATGTAAATAACACTAGGGGTGTAATTGATAATAGCCAAAAACTACATAATAAGTTAATCTAAATGTCTATGACACAATGAATTTAATCATAATATAAATGCATAGGAATTTGTCACTAATTACCACACATCCCTCTTAGGGGAAAAACCATACCACTCAATAATCTGATAAATGTAACAGTCACCAAATGATTTTCTCCTACTATTTAAAGACATATGTCAACTAAATTAGATCTGAAAGACACATTGGCAAAGGCTTAATTTGTCCTAAGGATTTTAAAAAAAACCCAAGATGTTTTACAAATTTAGCTCATGGATCAAACCCTTAAGGATATGTAGGGTTTATAATAAGGACTATTATTCCTTAATACAAATATAGAGTTTAATAAAAACACCCAGGCACATTATTATAGCCATATCATGGCACACTCAAAATTAACACACTGGTTTAAATATATTAATGCACACAATATAGCTAGTCAAATGTATACGGTGTTGTAGGGGTCACTAATCACTAATATTACAACTAAAAAACATAACAGGCTTAATAATATGGGGCCATGGCACATAAAATTGAATGAAATACACAACCCCTCACATAAAGATGCATTTTCCAAGTCTAAATTTTAACCACATCAAAATCTATAAATCCTGATTGTATGCTTTAATTCTTTCTCAACAGTTTTATGTGTCAATTAATAATGGTAATAGTATAAATTTGTCTTAATATTAGTTCTTTCATTCATAAAGATAACTAGTTCAGGCAGGGAAGAGGAATCCAAAACGGACTTGGTATTACCTTTTCCATTATAGCAATGAACCAATAATCACTCCTAAATCCAATGCCCCATCAAAGCCCAACTTGTAGTTTTGGTAGAGTAATAAGAGGTACGAACCCATAACCATTCATACATGGAAAATTCTTGGTAAAGCATAATTTTTATTTTAACATTCGACTTCCCCTACCATATGCCATTATGTGTTCTTTTGTTCTACTTCTCCATGCATTCCATTCTCTCTACACCCTCATGTCATTCCATTTCTCCTTCTTTTTTCCTTTCATTTCTTCATTATCTTACTCACTATTCCTCTTCACTGTTGCCCCTGCATTGACCCCCATTATTTGATGCATTTCCTTCTTTTAATCATATGCCTTTCAACTCCCTTTCTCCTATCTATCCTCCCCTAGCCATGCTTCAACCTACCATATCATTCACCATGTCTTTGCCATACTTGGCATCAAATAACACTCTCCCCAAAATGGCATGTATGCCAAACACCATATCATCACCATGTTTTTTTCTACCCATGTCAATGCCTTTACTCCTCTTGTTGCCCATGTTTTTCCATTCCCACATGACATGCTTTTTCTTATCCTCCCTGTCTCCCTTCGCCATCCTCTTTTTGCGTTGAACCCCTTACCCTATCTAGTCAATGCCATATTTGGTGTATGCATCAAGTCTAGAGACACACATATATATATATATATATATATATATATATATATATATATATATATATATATATATATATATATATAGATATATATAGATATACATACACACACACACACATATATATATATATATATATATAGATATATATATACATATATGTACATATATAGATATATATATACATATATGTACATATATATATATATATACATATATGTACATATATATATATATATACATATATGTACATATATATATATATATATACATATATGTACATATATATATATATATACATATATGTATATATATATATATATATATATATATATATATATATATATATATATATATATATATATATATATACATATATGTATATATATGTATGTATGTGTGTGTGTGTGTGTGTGTGTGTGTGTATGTATATATATATATATATATGTATATATATGTATATATACATATATATATATATATATATATGTATATGTTTATATATGTATATATATATATATATATATGTATATATATATATATGTATATATATATATATGTATACATATATATATATATATATACATATATATATATATACATATATATATATATACATATATATATATATACATATATATATATATATATATATATATACATATATATATATATATACATATATATACATATACATATATAATATATATATGTATATATATATATATATATATATATATATATGTATGTGTGTGTGTGTGTGTGTGTGTGTGTGTGTGTGTGTGTGTGTGTGTGTGTATATTTGGAAAACATAATAATATAATATAATATAATAACAATATAAGTAACAATGATAATAAAATAAAATATATCTATAATAAAATAGTATAATATATATGAATAACATACTTATATAAAACTAAAAAATAATAAAATCATCCAAATATCATAATAAATATTTCTAGAACTAGCTTCAAGCACAAGTTAAAGAGAGTAATATAAAAAAATAAAAGATATAAAATATAAGCAATAAAATTTATAAACTAATAACAATAAAATTTATTTAAAAGATAAAAACAAATCACTAAATAAATATTAAACAATACAAATTAATAAATACTATATTAAAAAAATACATAAACCCAATAAGGTCATTAATAATAAAATTAATAAAACCATTAAGACAATATACTAATAAGTAGGAGTGAAAACTGTTAAATAGAAATAAATAGTAAAAATGTTAAAATAACTAAATAATTTATGAGGTATAAAATGTTAACTACACAAATCATTAATAACTAGAAATTAATAAAGACCATCAATATATGATTAACAAAATCATGAAATCAACTAAATCCCAAGGTGGTCAAATTCCCATGAAGGGATACCAAGGTGTTCTCCAAGGTCAAGAGACCAATATGTGTCTAGACAAACCCAAAAAACTAGGTTAAAAGGTCAAGCCACTCCTGCAGCTTAAACATCAAATGTTCATGACACCCAAGAAGGATAACTAAATGCAAATATGACCTCAAGCATACAAGGGAAGACAACAAAGCCAAAACTTGACACTCTAATAATAGAATCATATAACACACACACATGCAAATATATGGCATGACCAAAAGGACAAAAATCAATAACATAATGTAATATAAAAATGGTGGCTCAATATCACATAGTACATGTTATACCTATTGAAGTAACATTGTAACTACTCAATCATCTGTGATATACATAAGATGTTCGATCCCAATGCCAAGCCTATCTCATGGACTGGTATTTGCATCTATCAAACAAGACATTAATAGTGCCTAAACAAGGTCAATATAATAATAATTTAGCATGAATCATTAGACATGAAATGATAAATAAATTATAATCAACTATAGCTGAGAAGAGAAAGAGTTAGTCCTGATAACCATGAACATGTGCATGCCCTTTGAGGTATAATCAATAGCTACAAAAATGATCAATGTCAATCCACATCAATAAGACATGCTAAAGCAATATCATAAAATAAAGTAACTAAGTTAAAGCAACATATAAATAAATTAGGATAAAATGAATCCAGTGTAAGAAATACGCATATCAGGGTATGTTGAATCCACTGCGAGCATCTACTATGACATGACATATCACATCAGCTTGTTAAGCATAAAATATAATGAGATGGGGGTGAATCAGTATATTATATATCTTTTACTTAATCTGATTTCTTTTCTTTAATCACTTAATCACACATTCAAGATATGCCATAAAACTAAAATAATAACATGTACCACACAAGAGAGAGAGAGAGAGAGACCAAATTTTTATGTGGAAACCCAAAGTGGGAAAAACCATGGAGAACAATCTCAAGTATATGAATGAACACTAACTCATATTACAAAGCTCACAAGCACCAACTTGCAGGATCACCAACCCCTTAGTTGAGCACCAACACAACAACTATTTGTGAGCACCAACCCATAGGATAACCAACCCCTCTTGTGTATAAAACACAACTATCTCTCAATGTTTCATACTAAAAAAATAATAGAACTCTAAAATATCTCTTGTTTTTCTCTCCTTTAAAACAAATACAAACAATGCACTTTCTTGCATCTAACAAATGGCTTCTCAAGCCTTTATTTATAGCTTTCCAAATGGCCTTTGGCATTCACCCTTTGTGACCCTTCAATCCTCATGGAAAATGGTGCAAAACTTGCATGACCCTTCGTATCCTTACATTTGAAAAGTCACATGGTGACCCTTCATAAACAAATGCATCCTTTCCTCTTTTGTCTTTATCTTGGTGACTTTTCATATTCCTCAAAGTGTCCCTTCATGGAAAAATGCACCATACCCTCTTTTGTCTTCACATGGTGACTCTTGGAATACCTCAAGATGACTCTTCATGATAAAATGTATCCCATTCCTCTTTTGTCTTTACCCCATGACTCTTTGACTTCTCAATGGGCCCTCTTTTGACTTATATGGAACCAAAAATATATTCGTTAATATTAAATATATATTAACACACATTAGTCAAGATATGAATATTAAAAACACCATTAAATGTAATGGGGCCTTTATCACCAATACTAGGCCTTTGACATCAATGACAATATTTCCAACAATCTTCCCCTTTGTTATTGATGGCAACCTCAAACTAACACTACCACATCTTGAAACCTACACTACACATGCCAACCTACACATACAACCATTTGAAAAACATAGAGTAACTCCCCCTTACTATAACAACCTATACCTATTCCTTGTACCTATTTCTACACCTGTACCTAACTTGTACCTATTCTTCTCCCCCTTTGACATCAATGGCAAAGGGCCTATCCTAGAGTTAACACTTAGATCCCCCTCAATTGATGCTGATCCTCAATGGTAGGAAGTAAAAGAAATTACTCCCAACTTCTCCTGTAGATACTTAAGTGTGTCTTTTGGTAGTGTCTTTTTGAAAATTTCTACAATCTACTCTGTAGTACTGATATATTCCATCTTAATCTATTGATTTGCAACCTACTCTCTCAAGAAGTGATATCTAATGGGAATATATTTTGTTCTTGAATGCATCACTAAATTTTTCAAAATATTAATAGCACTTGTGGTATCAAAAAAAGTATAAATAGATTCATCATATTTTACCTTGATATCTTCCAAAGTTTGCTTCATCGAAATCACTTGAGTACAACACAATACCGCTGCAATATATTATGCTTCAGTTGTAGAATGTGACATTAAAATTTCACTTTTTTAGTAGCCATAATACTAAGATATCATTGAGAAAGAAAGCTCCTCCACTTATACTCTTTCTATCATCCAAGCAACATGCATAATCTAAATCTGTATAAGTAACCAAAGTGAAATCTCTACCTATGGGATACCATAATCCATAATCCAATGTCCCCTTGATATATCTAAATATTCTCTTCACCAATTAAACATGACTATCTTTTGGAGCTAACTGATATTTTGCAACCATGCCTAATAAATGCATGATGTCTGGCCTCAATGCTATCAAATATAAAAGAATACCAATCATAGATCTATACAAAGATTGATCTATAATAGGTGAATCTTCAGTCTTGCTCACCTTATTTACTGTACTCATTGGTGTGCCAACTGGTGCACAATCCTCAAAACCAAATTTATTCAACATTTCCTTGACATATTTACTTTGAGATATGAAAATTCCTTTTTCTAACTAAAATATTTGCAACCCTAAGAAAAATAACAATTCTCCAAGCATAGACATCTCAAATTCTTTTTATATATTATCAAAAAAAATTGTCATATTTTCAATGTTTCCTCCAAAAATGATGTCATCAACATATACCACAACAATAAATTGATGCTAATCTTCAATTTTGATGTAGATATTATTGTCAACAAATCCTTTCTTGAAACCTTGATACTAAGGGTACTTATGAAGATTTTCATACCAAGTTTTGGGAGCTTGTTTCAATCCATATAGTTCTTTCTTCAATATGAATACATGGATACTAATATTTGAGAGAATAAATCCCTTAGGCTACTCAATCAAGACCTCTTCTTCTAGATTCCCATTTAGGAAGGTAGATTTGACATCTATCTAAAGCACTTTGAAATTTTTAAACACTGCATATGCAAGAAACATTCTAATAGCTTATAGCCTTGCCATTGGTGCAATAGTTTCTTCAAAATCTATTCCCTCAATTTGAGCATATCCTTTACATACTAATCTTTCTTTATTCCTGGTCACTTCTCGATTTTCATTAAACTTATTTATATAAACACATTTTGTTCCTATCACATTATGATCTTTTGGTATAGTCACTAATTCCTAATTATCATTCTTTTCTTTCTGATTTAATTCTTCATCCATTGCCTTAATCCAATGCTTATCATGTCTAGCTTCTGAAAAAGTTTTAGGCCAAATTTTGGATAACAAATAAAAATCAACTTTCTCATATTCACTTACCATCATTATTTTGATGCAAATTCCTTCATTATGTCCTCGATGATGTCACTTTCATTATGATTTATCTGGACATATTTAGATGGGGCTTTGGTGTCCTTTTTTTCCTTCTTTTCATCTTCATCTGATTCTTCAAAATCTTCCTCTTCAATGATTTCAAGAATGTCTATTAAATCATCGATTCTTTGTGCTCCTTCTATCCTAACACTTTCACTTTCAAATATTTTCTTAGTTCTTTTGTTATAATATTTATAAGCTTTACTTTTTCAAGAATAACTAAGAAATATACCTTTATCTGCTCTAGATTCAAACATACCAAGTTTTTCATCAATTCTTTTTATGAAGCGTCTACTATCAAAAATTCTAAAATAATCAATTGCTGCTAGTTTGTCCTTCCATATCTCATAAGGAGTCTTGTCACTATTGACTCTCAATAATGCTTTGTTCTGAATATGAACTACTATAGCAACTGCTTCTCTCCAATATTTATTTGGTATCTTGGATTCATTTAGCATTGTCCTTACCATCTCTTGAACTATTCTATTCTTCATTTAACTACTCCATTTTGATATGGAGTTTTGGCTATTGAATAATGTCTCTTTATTCCATGATCTTCAAAAAAAACTCAATAAACTAATCTGACATGAATTCTCCTCCTCGATCTAATCTTAGGCACTTAATCTTCAAACTGGTTTCATTCTCAACTAATGCTTTGAAATGTTTGAAAGCTTCTATTTTTTTCTTTAAAAACATTACCTAAGTTATATGTGAAAAATCATCAATAAAAAACATAAAATATTTCTCACCTTGAGTACTTTGAAATATCATAGGTGCACATAAATCAATGTGAACAAGCTCTAACATCTGAGTGGTTGAGTACTCTTTTGTTTTGAACCACCTTCTGGCCTACTTCTCATGCTGACAAGGTTCATAAAGCATGTCAAATGGCTTTGTAATCTTTGGAAGATTTATGACTGCTTACTTCTTGTTGATGTTGATAATATTTTCAAAATTTGTGTCCCATTATCATATGCCATATCCAAATTTCTTCAATCTGACTCAAACATCTTTGACCTTTGATGTTTGATAACATATACAAATTATTGCGTATTTTCTGAGCATCTGCAACTAACACATCTGAATCTTTTCTCCTAATTTCAAAACCTTTTTCATAAAAAATTAGTCTAATCAAACATTTGACTTACACTTAAAATATTATGCTTAATACCTTCTACATACAAAACATTTTCAATTTTAGTTCTACCATTATCTAAACTTACTATACCTTTTCTAACAATTTTGGTAGACGTATTATCTCTGAATTTCACTATGCCAACATTAATCTTATTCAAGGTTATAAAATTTCTCTTTTCCCCTGTCATGTGCCTTAAACATCCAATATCAATGAACCATGGGTTTTCTTCATTTCTTTCATGCAAAGCTATCTGTACTAACATAAACTTTCTAGGTTATTTCTTTTACCATGAACTTGTCTTAACTTTCTTCTTGATGAATGGAGGCTTGAAACTCTGGTCCTTCTTCACTAAATCAAATACACTTCTACATTACCAAGATATGTGTCTAAAGTTGTTTCACTTGTAACATATTATGGCCTCTTCATTAAAGCCTGATAGAGGAGCAAATAAGTTGTGGCTTCTGCTTGACTCTACATGAGTTTTCTTCTCCTTATTTCTAAAATTGTTAGCCCTTTTTTGACATTCTATTTTCTTATGACCATATCCATTACAATAAAAATAGTAACCATAAAAATTGGACATGTTTGTCTATTATTCACCTGATTGCCTTTTGTATCTTTTTTCCTTCCAACCTTCTTTGTTTGAGATGTCCTCTATATTTTTAACTTCTTCCCTTTTTATTTCCTCTTTTGTAAGAGCTTCAGCATAGCCCTTTCCTTTTTTATCTTAACATTGTTTATAAAAGTAGTGGTCTCCCCTTTCTCTTTTCCAAATCTAATACCTATCTTATCTAACATTGATCTTTGACTTTCTAATATCTTATTCAACATATTAATGTTATTCTCAAATTTTGAATCATTGGCTTCTCTGTCATTAATTGATTTATTTGTTTTCTCAAGATCTACTTTTAAAGAAGCAATTTCAATAACATACCTTTCACATTCTTCACTTACTTTTTACAACTATGTTGTTAGATATTTTTCATTCTTATTGGCTTCTTGAAAGTGTGCCTGTAGATCTTCAATTATTTCTTTTGACTCCTTTTCATTTTTCTTGATCTGGAGCTTTAATCTTTCATTCTTCTTCTCAAGAGATTTTAACTCTTCTAAATTATAAATGAATTCTCCTTCTATAATCACTTTGGCTTCATCCTATTCTTCTTTTTGATCATCTTTACTTTTTCTTGTAGAGAAATCTTCATGTATGGCCATGAAGAAAATCTCTTCTTCTGAATCATTGACTCCACTATCTTCGGCTGAATCCCTTCTTAAATTTTTTTTTGAAATTCTTCTTGTATGTAGACTTTCCTTCTTCATTGTCACCATTACCTTTATCTGGGCACTTATTTACAAAATGTTCAATATTTCCTTATTGAGAATATTTAAAAGGTAATTTTCCTTGATATTTACCTATGCCCTTTTTCAGATTACAAATGAATAGAGCTCCATTGTCATCTTCATCATCATTAGAAATGTCACTTGATTCTTGAATCTTAGCCTTCTCTTTCTTTGATGTCTTGAAATTAGCTTCTCTCTTTATAGTTTTCTCTTGCTTGGTCTACATCTCATATGTTGTAAGAATACCATGTAGCTCATCCATATTTAGCTTGGCTAAATTCTTCATCTCTTTAATTTCCAAACCTTTTGCATCATATCTCAGTGGTAGAGATCTCAAAACTTATTGTACCACAATTGATTCTTCTAAATTTTCTCCAAGACCTAGAATCTAATTAACTATTTGATCAACTCGTAAAAGGTAACTTTCTATATTTTCTTCCTCTTCCATCTTCAAACTCTCAAACTATCCTCTAAAAGTCTGAAGCTTAGCTTGTTAAACCTTTCTATCACCTTTGTAAATATTCTCAATTTTTACCCAAGTTTCATGAGTAGAATTACATTGCATAACTTTAACAAATTTTGATTCACATAAACCACATAAAATAGAATTTAAAGCTTTAGCATTATTCTCACTTTCCTCTTTTTCACTGGAGTAGTTACAAGTGTCTATGGTTCTTCATATTCCTCCACCACTGCTTGCCAAATGTTGAATCCAAGGGCCATCAAATAAGTCCTCATCTTATACTCCAAAAATGATAATTTATCCCATTAAGCAAAGGTGCCTTATTTGTAGAAAAAACTTCATGTGATCCAGCCATCATGCTTTCCCTGATCTACCCTCAAGCTATAAAATGTTTTCAAAATGGAACCTATTGTGATACCAATTGTTAAGCCTAAAATATATTGAGAGGGGGGTGAATCAGTCTATTATATATCTTTTAATTAATCTAATTTCTTTTCTTTAATTACTGAATCACACAATCAAGATGTGCCATAAAATTGAAACAATAATGTGCACCACACGAGAGAGAGAGAGAGAGAGAGAGAGAGAGAGAGAGAGAGAGAGAGAGAGAGAGAGAGAGAGAGAGAGAGAGAGAGAGAGAGAGAGAGAGAGAGAGAGAGCATATTTTTTATGGAAACCCAAAGTGGGAAAACCCATCAAGAACAATTTCAAGTATATGAATGAGCACCAAATTGTAGGAGCACCAACCCCTTTGATGAGCATCAACATAGCAAATATTTTTGAGCACCAACCCATAGGAGAAACAACCCCTCTTGTGTATAAAACACAACTATCTCTTAATGTTTCTTACTCAATAAATGATAAAACTCTACAATATCTCTTGTTTTTCTCTCTTCTAAAATAAATAAAAACCATGTACTTTCTTGCATATAACAAATGGCTTGTCAAGCCTTTATTTATAGCTTTGAAAATGACCTTTGGCATTCATCCTTTGTGACCCTTCAATCCTCATGGAAAATGGTGCCAAACTTGTATGACCCTTTGTATCCTTGCATTTAAAAAGTCACATGGTGACCCTTTATAATAAAATTCATCCTTTCCTCTTTTGTCTTTATCTTGGTGACTTTTTATATTCCTCAATTTGTCCCTTCATTGAAAAATGTGCCATACCCTCTTTTTTCTTCACATGGTGACTCTTGGAATTCCCCAAGATGACTCTTCATGAGAAAATGCATCCCATTCCTCTTTTAACTTTACCCCATGACTCTTTGACTTCTCCATGTGCCCTCTTTTGACTTATATGCAACCAAAAATATATTCATTAATATTAAATAAATATTAACACATATTAGCCAAGATATGAATATTAAAAATGCCATTAAATGCAATGGGGCCTTTATCACCAATGCTAGACCTTTGACATCAATGACAATATTTCTAATGTGGCTATCTAATATACCTATGTCACAACCATATGAAAACAAACCAAACATCAGTCATCATCAGTTAGATTGCTATGAAAACACACTAAAGTTGGCTATAGTCTAGTATTAATAAGGGGCCACAATGTTAGTTTGTGACATCCTGCCCTCCTTAAAAAAGAGTCATCCCAATGACTAATCAGTATTCAAATTCTAAAATTAACCAAAAAGGTACATAAAAAATAATCAATATTGTTACTCAATCTCTCCACGGGGTGGTAATGTCTCCACCACATCGGCATTTCTATTTTCTATAACTTGGACCATCATATCCAAAAATAAATTAGACTGAGTAATGGTCTCCTTCCCATATTCATGTCCTTCACGACATTGAAATGAAAAAATAGCACTTAAACAGTACTATCACAACAAAAAATTCCACCAAAAATAAGAACTTGGTTGGAAATTTTCCACTCTCATGCCTTAAAAAGGTCATCAAAAACATTAAAATATGCTAAAACTAGCCACAATAGCTTTACCAAACCCAAAATGCCTACATCAATCAACAAAAATTCTAAGGTAACAACTAATAATTTCAATATAACACTACCAAAATACCATTCCATCCATTTATGAAGATATTCATAAAGCATCAAGAACATACCATGTCCCAAAACACAGTAGTGAATACTTACCTTAACAAGCTTCCCAACAAGGGTACTAACAACACTCCCAAGAAATAAAATATAGCTAAAGAACCACAAGATAAAAATTGATGTCTAAACTAGATTAATAATTTGTATAAGAAAATTGACTAGGGTCAATGTCACTTATGCCAACACATGTAGACCTAAATATGAGGTCAACAATCATAAAGTCATCCAATCCTATCAAATTGTAACTGAAATCTACATCAAAAGTGGAAATATTTCACTAAAAAATTATACCACATGCATAATCCCAAGAGCATTCATCATCGAATTTCATATCATAATGGTAGTGATCCATACTATTATGTTAACTTCACTACATCATCAATCATTGAGGGGTTAGTGAAACATCCCAAACCAACCACGTTTAACCATGGAGAATCCATACTAGGCATCACATGCATCTTAAAGGCTTATAAAATATTCTTCAACACATATGCAATCTTGCATGATGGTCTAGGGATACAAATCCCACCATCTAAAAATAACCATCTAGGGGCATCACCTAACTTTCATCACTCTATCCAAGATTCAAGTGGGTACCTAGGATTATAAACACTGCCTGATCAGGGCTTAGTGATACTCTATTCAAGCATAAAATCAACATATAGTTCAATGATGCTTCTAAAACAAAATAAAAATATTCATCCCAAAATATTCCCAATAGGTATAAAAAAATAATGCCTAGAAAAGATCATGGTTTCACCTATAGGTCAACACATGCATGCATTCAATATGTACCACTTTACCAATTTGCATAAATATCCAAGTCTATAGGACAAGTTAGTGTTTCACAAAGGCATAACAATAAAACTTCACCATGGTTTCTTTTAACACTACCTCTAAGAGGTGGCTAAAGGAATGCTAAATGCAAAAAGTGAAAATTATGTACTAAGATTCCATGGGCAACTTGTGGCACATGTGGTGCACACTATGAATGAATTAGGTGGCTAATCATGCAAAGGGGAAAAGTGGATTTTTAGCATATGAGAGACTCCACTTCCCATACCATACCCAATCAAATCATTATGGATTTATTACTCCTCTACTCTCAACCTCATCCTTGAATCAATACTCCATGCTAGAGTAATGATGAAGAATCACACAACACAATATAGTGTTATACCTTGACAAATTCAATCAAATATAAGTTAGTTTCACATGAAAAAACACATCACACGAATGGTGTATGGCCATATTACCACATACCACATATGTTAACAACATGAATCACATTTATCCCAAGCCATGTACATGAAATATTCATGTAACAATTTTTAAACATATATCAACATACGATTCACATGATTGATTTCAAAAGTGGGGGATCACTTTACACAAGTAATTTACCATCATTTGCATGTTCAACCATTACCAACATACAACCATGTATGTAAAATTCTCATATAATAATTCTAATATCAAGAATATAAAGTGAAAAATCACAAGGCTATTACATATACAATGTAAAGTGAAAACACAATTTCTCATGATTTAACATAATCAACAAAATGTAAAAGTTCACACAACAAGGTTGATATCAAAACAAGTATGATAAAGCCCACAAGGTCGACCATATGGACAAGTGTAATGAAGACATAAATTTACATGATTTAACAAGATCAATGAAAGTAATAATTATACATCACATGAAAATTTTACATACAAGGAGGAATCACATGAAAGAGACCACACATACATGACTTAGGTGTTCAAGTAACTATGCCAAGGTACTTTCACATTACGACAATAAACACACATAACAGTGAAGCACAAGGGTCCCTAACTCACATCGAGTAACCCAATGTTTAGATGTCATCCAAATGACACCAAATAACCATCATATTATACACATAATTAGTCATAGGGATCTCAAATCATGATCACATTTACTCAAGGAAGGTTGTATTCCAATCAAGTCCATAAAATCTATCTCCATGAGTTTCTAAATATCATGGATAGATGGCTCATGCTAACTAGTAAAAACAAGAGATCCTCAAAAATCTCTAACTTACCCAAGTAAGTCAACCACACTCACCCAATAGACCCTCCAAGCTCAAGCCACACTTATGGACCTCATAAGATATTATACCTCGACATCATTAGATAGCTTGCCCATGCAAATATCAATGGCTACTAAGGTATTATTTAATGATCCCAACAATAATCTTACATCACTATTTTTCTAGTTGACCTAATCCAACAAGTCAAAGGTTAAATAGTAATGCTCAGTTGGATAGAACATCACTTTTAGGAAAGGTGGACTCCACCAAGGCATGAGGTGAATGCTAGATTACTACCATGGGAATTTTGATTTCCCACAATTAAAAAGTTTAATTAAACTCACAATAAAAATCCACATGGATGCAAAACATATCTATATTGTGATCCAAGAATTTAACTTACGAGAGGAGGTTAGTATGGTATTAGTTCTAATAACCATGAAATCAACACACTAAATATTCTAACATCTCTAGGCCTCGATAATGGGGGAAGCTTAGTGAATAAATAAAATGGAGACACAACTAAAAATGGAAAGGAACGACAATTTAAACACAAATAAAAATCCCTTACCAAATCCTTGATTATTCCAAAAGGCTTCTTCATTGGCCTACTTGGATTATGCTTAAGAGATCTTCATCAATGGGGCTTAGCTATCTCCATCTCCTCTTAGCACCATGGTTGGCTTGGCTTAATTTTAGAATTATAACACTATACATATACTTCATGAAATCCAATCTGTTCCCAAAATTTGTTACTCATTTTTTAGGACAACATTTGAACTATTTTGTTCTCTGTCCAGTAGAACTACAGACTCTATAGGCTGATTTCTACGAACTCTGCAGGCTTATTTCTATAGACTCTGTAGGCTGATTTCTATGGACTCCGCAGGCTTGGTTCTATGAACTCTATAGGCTTGTTTCTACGGACTCTGTAAGCTGATTTCTATGAACTTTGCAGGCTAATTTCTATAAACTCTGTAGGCTTAGTTCTACGGACTTTGTAGGCTTGGAACTACGGACTTTGCAAGATTGTTTCTACAGACTCGACAAGAAAGAAACAAGTTCCCAACACTTACGCAATTTCAATTGGTCAATTTAATAAAAAGGTTCAAAGGAAGGTGTCCCAAAGCCCGAAGGACAAGTGCCCTTACGGAGGGAAAATAGAACAAAAATATATCTTTCGAAGGGATTTTCCACGATGGAATTTTACAAGTGAAATCCTTCAGACAAAATGTCTGAAAGAATTCCTTTGGACATTTTATCTGAAGGAATGATCAAAGGCCCAACATAAAGTGGCCAAGGAAAAATCAAATGAAAAGATTCCTTTGGACAAAATGTCTGAAGGATTTCCTTTGAACATTTTGTCTGAAGGATTTGAAGAAGGCTGCTCGAAGAACCCTAAAGGGCATGTACCTTTGCAGGGGGCTCTTAGCGACCATGAAATGGACCTTTCTCAAAGCCCGAAGGGACACCTTCCCTTTAGGGTATTTCAAAGACATAAAGCCAAAAGAATTTCAAAGCTCAAGAGACTGAGAGAAAACAAAGGCTTCTAATAAAGAGGATGAACCATTGAACCTTGAACCAAAATGGGTCAAAGGTTCAACAGGTTCAATGGTTCAATGAAAGATCCAAGCAAAGGAAAGAAGAAAATGAACCAAGGAGCCAAGAAGGCCACCCAAATTGTTAAACCAGTGAACAAATGATGTCCTCGTAGATGTCAAATTTAGGGTAATGAAATATCTGTTGATTTTCAAATGTGGCACAGAACCTAAAAACAAACTCAGTTACCAGCTGAAGAGGGAGCCGAAAGAGCCAATAGAAAGGGAAAAGATAGCTCGAGAGCTCAATTTGCAACAGGAAAGAGGGAAAGACTAGAAATATCTACGTAAGAGTTATTTCTAGTAGGTGGAATAGTCCACCAAGTAGACATCTGAGCTCACAAGCATTAAAAGGTGCAGCCTGTTTTTATTCCTTGACAGGAAAGTGAGGGGAAAATTGCGTACCTATTGGGAGAAAGATCAGATGACCCATGCAAAGGAGAAGATATTTTGAGATGAATTGACACACCACAGTTAAGGCAGACACCCTATTCCAGCATGGCCCCTTGACAAAACTAAAATTGCATTCAAGGCATTGAATGTGACATGGGTCATTTTATGAAAAAAAGCACCAAGTCTTTTTGGGCTGATATATATTGTAAATCTCTTCTTTTATGTAAAGGAGACCTTTTCAGTTATAGAAGAAAAACTCTACCAAAATTGTGAGGTGATCACTGAGACTTTGAGCTCAGATTGTTAATCATATTTCTTTGTTTGAATGAGAAAACACTTTACTTTCAAACTTTGTGCTGTAATAGCTTGTGTCATTTAGGAGACTGTTCTTATGTCTGTTACTTGAATACATTCTTGTCTATTTAATGAAATAAGCAAAATTAGTAGAAGTAATCAGGAAGGTGTCCTGAAGCCAACTGTGGAAAGACTTTGTGCTACCACAATTGTCTTTAGTGTGTGTGTTTTCAGTTTATTTTTATGTAAAGGATCTTGAGATGACTTTGTGCCCCCATTATCCTTCATATTTCACTCTTGGGCAGTTGAGGTGGAGACTTTGTGCTACACCTTTTTCTGCTAGTTACTATGCCCCCTGTTACCAGTTACTTGTTACCTATAAGAAAGAACTCCTACTGTTTGTTGCCAGATCACTTATGAAAGAAGAGAAGTGCCTTCAGCATTTTCACCAAGATTTCTCCTTTATCTTTAAACATCATCTCTAAAAGAAGAGAGATAGATGGTGTTGTCCTACCCCTTAGTGTTTATATATATATATATATATAGCTCCTCATAGTTACAAGGAACCTCCCCTTGATGAGAGGAGAGATTTGTCCCCTTTTGATGTGGTAAACCTGCACACTTCGCTGACCAATCTCCTTATGTTGTGGTTGAAACCACCTATTTTGTTCATTAGTTAGCTGGTGACAAAATATCCACCCAATAGTTTTTTGGCAACTCCGCTAGGGAAGAGAGCATAGTTTGAAGCCTCAAGCTTCAAGATAAAATAGGGCCAATTCTTTTCCATTTTTATTCTACAATCTGGCAACTCCATGCTCTACAAGAAGCTAGAGAGCCTAAGGTGTTGTTGACCATATTTACAAGTTCGTGTAGCAGGGCAATTTTGATTTGTTTCCTCCACAACTTTAAGTTCAACGAACTAGGAGTCTTCCTTCTACCAATACCAAGTCACCACTATAAGACAGAGCTTCTTCTTCTACTATTAGCAAAGCTTTACCTATACATACTCCACCTAGATTTGTTATCCCCACTTTACATAATCAAATCATGATAGTTTAAGGCCCCTGGGGTAACTCTTTTGGCCCACTCAATTTAACTCCACCTCTACATGAGCTACCACATAGTTCAAGAAAAAATTTCCCCAAATTTCTTGGTGATGATAGAGTTCATCTTGATGAACACATTGCGGCTTTTAGCATAGCCTACGGTGTGATAGGTGTGGATTATGAGGACATAGCAGTCAGGATATTTTTAGAAATATTGCAAGTTGCTACTACAGACTGGCTCTATCATCTGCAGGCCCAGACTATGACTGATTGGAACACTCTCAAAACTAAGTTCAAAGAAAGGTTCAAGCATGTAGAATATGCACATGCCCTACTAGCCCAACTCACACAAATGAAGAAAGAACCTCATGAACTTATGAGGGACTTCATTGCCAAATTTGACAAGCTGAGAAATAGGATTCCTATAATTGCTCAGCCAACACCTAAGAACCTTAAATGTTTCTTCATCAACTCACAGCTGCTTGAAGTGAGTTTTTTGCTAAGATGTGTTGGCCACATAGACCTTACTGCTACTTAGGATTTGGCCATTGAGGTGGAAGATGACCTTATCTTAGCAGGAAAGATAAGGATAGATCCTAACAGAGGTAAATCTTCTTCATCTTCTGAATATCCATCTATAGGCACCACTGATCCAATGATGCAGAAGCTAGGAAATGAGTTGCTTGCTCTTAGAAATCAAATGGTGTAAGGGATGTCATCTGCCCCTTCGTATAGAGATATACCAAGGAGGACATTCCCTAATCAGTCATACCAAGGCAATGCTACCAGGAATCAAGGGCAGCCAAATCCTCTTCCTCCCCCTCAAGGGAAATTGGCCATTGAAGCACTTCCAACCAATTCAGTAGTTGGGTATCTTGAAGCAGAATCAAATTTCTCCTTCTAGCCTGAGTTGAACCTAGAAGATGAAGCTAATCTCTTCACAGAGGAAGAAGAAGAATTAGCTGGCAACTCCAAAATTGGTTTCTTGAATTACTAGGATGAACCTAGAAGTGAAGGTAAAGTAGTTGAGGGATCATACATTGTGTTCACCTAGTCTAAGAATTAGTTAACCCAATAAGATGATAAATAAAAAATAGAGGAGTGAGCTTAGCCTACAATTTCAATTGCCAAATGAGGAACTTCTCTACCTTTCTAGCCAAAGGACCCAGTGATTGCTAAAAAAGTAAGTACCCCAAACATTGTTGCACATTCAACTTCAATTTCATAGATTAGTCCTCCCCCTCCTTAAAACTAGAAGGATAAACTCCCTTCCCTTGTTCATAATTCATTTTAGACATTTGACATAGTTGACCATGTCAAGAAAACTAAAATTTAAATGTCTAAATTTGAATTCCTGCAATCCAACCCTGAGTAGTTGGATAAGTTAGTTTAATGTGTAAAGAATAAAACCATCCCTATAAGACTAGCCACTCCAAAGGTGACTCCCACATCCACCCAGAATAACCTTGTCATTATTCCTCCTACTACTCCTGGGAGGACTGAACCATTTTATGTCTCCCTGCTGATAAATAGACATCAACTGAACAATTGCATCATAGACTTAGGTGCATCTGACAATGTCATGCCTACCAAAGTGGTAGAATTCCTTGATATCACATTGACCAAGACATTTGGGAGATGTTTCTCCATGGAGAAAAAATAAGTGCCACTGCTGGGACAAATCAAGGATGCCTAATTTGCATTTACAACATTCCCAGACAAAAGGATCAAGATGACAGTCCTAGTGGCCGATGTCCCAGCCTCATATGACATTCTTCTTGGGAGAAATTTATACAAGGATGTTGGTGGTGAATTAAGCATGGACCTGTCTAAGGCAAGGATCCCAATCAAAGGCATTATGTAGAGATTGCTCCCTGAGAAGGAAGCAAAATATGTGGTCACTCAAACATCAGCGCCTGAAGCTCAAATTCTATTTGAGTCTTCAGGCATGGGTAATTACTTCTAGACTACTGAGGATGCTCTTGTCTTAGTTGATGAAACTTTTGAAAATGATCATCTAAAAATTAGTTTAGATAAAATAGCAGAAGACATAAGAGAGCAAAGTGAAAGCCCAAAGGAATCCTCCCCTCCAAACAAAGAAAAATCTAAGGTAAGGTCAGCTTTTGATGATGTATGGATACTAGAATTTGATGGTAGCTATTCCTCTACTGGTTTAGGAGTCAGGATTGTGTTGATATCTCCTCAAGGAGATATTTTTCCGTATTCATACAAGTTTCAATTTAGCAATACTAACAATACTGCTCAATATGAATCACTAGTGCTTGGATTGAAGGCCACTCAAGATAGAGGTGTCAAACTCCTTCATGCCAAAGGAGATGCTGAGCTGGTGGTTTGTCAAGTGAGAAACCTGTACCAAACCAAAAATAAGAGATTTCACTACTACCACAATATAGTTTGGGATTAAATTGAAATATTTGATGCTTTCAATATCTCTATAGTGCCTAAGGAATTCAATGATAGAGTAGATGCATTGGATATTTTAGTAACTCTTCTAGTTCCTCATCTAGATTTTAAGGGAAATAGGTGCACTATCAAATTGGTCTTTCGACCAAGTGTGCTTGATAATGCCAATCATTGGCAAGTGTTCAATGGTGACAACCAAATCATTGCCTTTCTAAAACAAAAAGATAACTTTGAATAGCTTTACTTCGAAGGTAGTGAGCCTCAGGAACTTGAACCAACCCCTGAATCAAGTTTAGCTGCAAGTGAGGAATTCCTACAACTCAAAGGGATTAAAATTCCTAAAGGCCTGGTTTCCTTTGAAAAACTATTTGACAAGGACAAAAAGTTCATCAAACAACAACAGATGGACTCAAGCTCCTCTCAGGAGTTTGATCAAATACATTTAGATACCAAGGAAAATCCCAAGATGGTGAACATTGGGAAGTGTTGCACTCAAGAAAAAAGTTCAAGTTCACTACTCTACTCCGCCAGTACATGGATGTTTTGGCATACTCCTATGATGATCTAAAGTCACTCAGGATTGAAGAAGTTCATCATGAAATTCCTCTCAAAAGTGATTTAGTGCCTTACAAGAAAAAATCTAGGAAGTACAATCCAAAGCTTTCAGGTACTATTCTATCTAAAATATAGAAAATGTTGAATGCTAAGATAATTTTCCCAATCCATCATTCCAAATGGATTGTAAACATAGTCCCTGTAAGGAAGAAGAGTGGAAAAATTTGCCTCTACATGGATTTTATAAACTTGAATCAATCCTCCTTAAAGGATAATTACGCCCTACCCATCATGGACCAAGTTCTTCAGATGGTGACCAGTTCAAAGATGTTATCAATGCTAGACAGCTTTTTAGGATACAATCAAGTTGAAGTTGGTGAAGTAGACTAGCACAAGACTGCCTTCACCACACCTTGGGGCACCTTTACATATCGAAGAATGCCATTTGGCCTGATAAATGTTGGCACCACTTTCAAGAGAGCAATGGACCTTGATTTCAAAGAAAAAATGAGTAAGTTCATTGTGGTATACCTTGATGACTTGACATTGTTTTCCAACCATCGCCCTACTCATGTGCACCATTTTTAACAAGTGCTGGAATGCTACCACTAGAATGGCATTTCTCTAAATCTCAAGAAGTCTATTTTTAGATTAATAGAAGGAAAACTTCTCGAACACATTGTATTTCAAGAAGGCATAAAGATTGACTCAGAAAGAGTCAAACCCATCTAGGAACTTACCCTCCCCACAAGTAAGACTACAGTTCACTCTTTCTTTAGAAAGGCAAAATTTTTATGAAGGTTCATCCCCAAGTTCACAGAGAAGAATTGCCATATCGTAAATATGATGAAGGGAAAGACCACTTTCAACTGGACTGAAGAAATAAAATTGGCATTTCAAGATATCAAGACAACTATTGTCCATGCCCTAATTTTGGTTTGTCCAGATTATACCAAGGATTTCACAATGTATAGTTATGCTTTTGAGCACACACTTTCAGTAATTCTGGTTCAACAGAACAAAGGTGTGGAATCTCCCATATCCTTCATGAGCTGTCTTCTCAAAGCTCATGAACTAAAATATTCAAACATGGAGAAGCATGCTTATGTAGTGGTAAAGGTGATAAAGCACTTCCATTTTTACATCCTAAATTCACACACTACTGCCCTAGTTCTTGATACCACAGTCAAATCCATATTAACTCAACAAGAGTTTGGAACTAAAAGGGGCAATTAGATTGCTAAAATCTAGGAGTTTGATCTCATTATCAAACCAATGAAGATTATACGAGGAAGGGGCCTCTACGAATTGATTGCTGATAATAGACCTAAAGAAGTAGGGTATGAAGAAACAGAAGTGGAAGACATGCCAACAGTCCTCTTTGTCTCTACCACAAATGAGTGGTATTCAAAAATTACTCATTTTCTTACCTATGGTGAGTGTCCTGCTCACTTGCCTCATAAAGAAATGAGGACTGTTAAATTGAAAGCTACCAATTTTGTCCTATGGGACAACGACCTGTATAAGAAGAACCTTGATGGAGTTTTCCTTCACTGCATGGATAAAGAGCAACATAACCAACTTTTGAAGTCCTTCCATAATCTAGCTATGGAGGACATTTTTTTTCTCTTGTAACTACCCATAAGATTCTATGAGCTAGGTATTATTGGCCTACTCTATTTTAATATGCATACAAATGGGTACAAAGATGTGAACTATGCAAATAGTTCATTGGAAGACCCAAGTTAGTTGCTCTATCTCTTAAGCCAGTGGTGATAGAAGAGCCATTCCAGCAATGGGGAATTGATTTCATTGGTGTTGTAAACCCATCTTCAAGCGCTGGACATGATTATGTCCTCACATCCATAAATTACTTCACCAAATGGGTGGAAGTAATTCCAACCAAGCATGCTACTTTAGAAGTGGTATGTGATTTCCTCAAGAAAAACATCATTTCCAAGTTTGGGGTCCCAACCAAGATTGTCACAGATATGCAACCTATTTCTCTTCTCATGAGATCACTCAGTTCTATTTTTATTATGGGATTACCCTCTCCCACTCCTCTAATTATTTTCCATAAGGGAATGGCCAAGCAGAATCGAGCAATAAGATCCTAGTGACCATCATCAAGAAGCTGGTGGATGATAACCAATGAACCTAGCATAAAGCATTGGTTGATGCTTTATGGGTAGATATAATTACACCTAAGAGGGCGATAGGTATGTCACCATTCCAACATTTTTATGGTATCAATGCAGAGATACCAATCACCCTAGAATTACCAACACTAAAATTGGCAAAGGCAGTCGAAGATCAGACATATGAAAGCTCTATTGACAAAAAGATCATGTGCTTGACTGAGCTAGATGAGCAACAAACTATGGTGGTGGACCGAATTGTTGTGCATCAAAGTCTGGTGAATAAGCTCTTCGACCAAAAAGCAAAAACCCATGATTTCTATATTGGAGATCAAGTCCTATTATGGGACAACCAAAGGGAATGCATGGGAAGTTCAATTCCCTATGGAGAGGCCTATTTATTATCCATCAGCTCAATGGTGAAAATAGTTTCATGTTGAAGTATCAAGATGGCACACCCTTTTCTCTGCCTCATAATGGGTAACATATGAAACACTTTAATTCTTGAAGCATCAGATAAGATCATCTGTACATATGTATATTTGTATAGTCTTTAGTTCTATTTTGTGCTTTTCATTTTCATTTTTGGCACCTTTCTTTTTTTGATTAGCATGACTCCATATCCCAATGGCATACTTAAAGGCACTAGAGATTCTGGTTTCTACTCGCCTCAGTTGTTTCAAAATTTCAACTAAAGGAAGTTCCCTGACTGGAGCTAGCTGTTGTTCCCAAAATCTATTACTCATTTTTTAGGACAACATTTAAACTATTTTATTCTCCATCTAGTAGAACTACTGACTCTATAGGCTGATTTCTATGGACTCTATAGGTTTATTTCTATGAACTCTATAGGCTGATTTCTATGGACTCCACAAGTTTGGTTCTACAGACTCTGCAGGCTTGTTTCTATGAACTCTGCATGCTAATTTCTATGGACTCTGTAGGCTGATTTCTATGGACTCCACAGGCTTGGTTCTATGGACTCTGTAGGTTTGGAAATACATACTCTATAGGCTTGTTTCTATGGACTTAGTAGGAAAGAAACAAGTTCCCAACACTTAGGCAATTTCAATCGGTTAGTTCAATCAAAAGGTTCAAAGGAAGGTATCCCAAAGCCCAAAGGACAAGTGCCCTTGTAGAGGGAAAATGGAGCAAAAAGATATCTTTCAGAGGGATTTTCTATGGTAGAATTTTACAAGTGAAATCCTTCAAACAAAATGTCTAAAGGAATTCCTTCAGACATTTTGTTTGAAGGAATGATCAAAGGCCTAATAGAAATCAGCTAAGGCAAAAGCAAAGGAAAGGATTCCTTCAGACATTTTGTTTAAAGGATTTCCATTGAACATTTTGTCTAAAGGATTTGAAGAAGAAGGCCACCTGAAGAACCCTGAAGGGCATGTACCATTGTGGGGGGCTCTCAACGACTAGGAAATGGACCTTTCTTAAAGCCTAAAGGGACACCTTCCCTTCGGGGTGTTTCAAAGACATAAAGCTGAAGGAATTTCAAAGCTCAAGAGACTTAGAGAAAACAAAGGCTTCTAATAAAGAAGATGAACAATTGAACCTTGAACCAAAATGGTTTAAAGGTTTAATGGGTTCAATGGTTTAATGAAAGCTCTGAACAAAGGAAAGAAGTGAATGAACCAAGGAGCTGAGAAGGCCATCGGAACTCTTGAACCAGTGAATAAATGACATCCTCATGGATTTCAAATTTAGGGTAATAAAATATATGTTGATTTTAAAATGTGGCATAAAACATGGAAACAAACTTAGCAACTAGCTGAAGAGGGAGCTGAAAGAGCCAACAGAAAGGGAAAAGATAGCTAGAGAGCTCAAATTACAACATGAAAGAGGGAAAGACTAGAAATATATACGTAGGAGTTATTTCTAGTAGGTGGAATAGTCCACCAAGTAGACATATGAGCTTACAAGCATTAAAAGGCACGACCTATTTTTCTTCCTTGATAGGAAAGTGAGGGGACAGTTGCGTACCTATTGGGAGAAAGATCAGATGACCCATGCAGAGGAGAAGATATTTTGAGATGAATTGACATGCCATAGTTAAGGTAGATGCCCTGTTTTAGCATGGCCACTTGACAAAACTAAAAATGCATTCAAGCCCTGTTTTAGCATGGCCACTTGGCAAAACTAAAAATGCATTCAAGGCATTGAATGAGGCATGGGTCATTCTATGAAAAAAAGTGCCAAGTCTTTTTGAGCTGCTATATATTATAAATCTCTTCTTTTATGCAAAGGAGATCTTTTTAGTTATTGAAGCAAAACTCTACCAAAATTGTGAGGTGATCATTGAGACTTTGAGATTAGATAATTAATCATATTTCTTTGTTTGAATGAGAAAGCATGTTACTTTTAGACTTTGTGCTGTAATAGCTTTTGTAATTTAAGAGATTGTTCTTATGTCTGTTTCTTGAATGCATTCTTGTCTATTTAATGAAATAAGAAGAATTAGTAGAAGCAATCAGAAAGGTGTCCTAAAGCCAAATATGGGAAGACTTTGTGCTACCATAATTGTCTTTAGTGTGTGTGTTTTCAGTTTATTTCTATGTAAAGGATCTTGGGATGAATTTTTGCCCCCATTATCCTTCATATTTCACTCTTGGGCAGTTGAGGTGGAGACTTTGTGCTACACCTTTTTCTACTAGTTAATACGCCCCTTGTTACCAGTTACTTGTTACCTATCAAAAAGAACTCTTGTTGTTTACTGCCAGACCACTTCTAAAAGAAGAGAAGTGCCTTCAACATTTTCACCAAGATTTCTCCTTTGTCTGTGAACATCATCTTTGAAAGAAGAGAGATGGATGGTGTTGTCCTACCCCTAAGTGTTATTTTCTATATATATATATATATATAAATATAGCTCCTCATAATTATAGGGAACCTCCCCTTGATGAGAGGAGAGATTTGTCCCCTTTTGATGTGGTAAACTTGCACACTTGGCTGACTAATCTCCTTATGCTGTGCTTGAAACCACCTATTTTGTTCATCAGTTAGCTGGTGACAAAATATTCACCCAACATAATCCAACATTATAACTCTACTATGTTCTAAG
Organism: Torreya grandis; assembly: GCA_037957365.1. Classification (NCBI taxonomy): domain Eukaryota; kingdom Viridiplantae; phylum Streptophyta; class Pinopsida; order Cupressales; family Taxaceae; genus Torreya; species Torreya grandis. The sequence goes on from JARHVA010002866.1 coordinate 2,223,759, forward strand.
CTCTCTAGATGAAGATCTCTAGGCTTGCTTCTATTGGCTTTAAAATGACTTGGAATGGGTTAAATATTAACCTTGGTTGGCTTAGTTAACCCCATTAGGTTTGAAAGTTGTCCAAAATCTCATGATTAGCATGAATAGGTGTGATATTGAGATATTTTGTATTTAGACAATTCACAAAAGGTCATGATTAGATTCTAAGATGCTTTTTAGGATATTTATTGAATTTTACTTTTTGGTTTATTGATTTATTTGCTCATGGATGAATTTAGTTATGCTTAAGATTAAGATTTGTAATTTTATTAACCTTTGTTAGGGATTTGAACATTTGTGCAAGATTTTGATTTATTTAATGTGTATTTGTTCAATTTAATTGATTTATGGGCCAACTTGAATTATTTTCATGGTTATGAAGTCAAATTTGAAACTCTTAGAGATTCTTAGGCTAGATTTTTAGAGGTTGGTAAGAATTGGTCTAATGTCAGATATGAATCCATTGGTGGCCAATTTCAGGTGTCTACAATTTTCCTCTATTTGAGAAGATGTTACAAATCATAGGCATAGCAATGTCTTCTCAAATAATGAGGAAAGGCCTATATGCCTAAAAGAAGATGATGGTTGAAGAAAAAACTCCAAATAGTGTTTTGGAAGCCTATAATGATGATGCCCCCTTGAGGGAGTGGTCATCACATGTTTGATGGATGATACCTTGAAAATAAGTAAGAAGAAAGGTGGAATTAACCCATGGGTGAGATTAGTCCAAATGAGAAAATGCTTGTATGCATTGATTTGTTAAAAAAAGAAGCACTAATTTTCCCAAAGGTGGTTATATTCAATAATAAAAGTCAAAATAATGGTTTGTGCAAAGGAATTAATAAGCATTAAGATGACCTAGATTACATAAATATGATTGGTTGATTGAAAATATGTTTGATTGATTGTGTCTCACTAGAGCAGATTAGCAAGCATAACTCAAGGATATAACATGTTGCACAGATTTAAAGATGAGTGGGAGCAAATGTAGATGCATTGGTCTAATGACTGAAGAAGCCACAAACAACCAGGGACATGAGGATGCACAAAGTTATGAAAATAGATGAATAGAGGAATAATATTGATCATTGGAAATGATTTAGTTGTACATGCTAATGAGGATATGCTCATCCTTATTAGCAGTGATACAAATAGAATGGTCTATGGGTTGAGTTGATCAAGATGGGTGGGATGATTTTTCCAAGGTACTAAGGAGAAAATTATATGACCCCTATTTCCTTATGATATGATATGCCTCATGACATAAAACACCATGAAAAATTCACTAAAATGCGTATAAGGACTAACCCTTGATTCAATAAATAGTTAAAAACAATGCACCAATGATAAAAACCATGATCATAATGTTGACATATGAATATGGATAGACTCAAAATAGTTTCCAAAGAATCACCCAGTGAACACATATAAACTGAGTCAAGGCAATAGTGCTAAAAGCAAGCAAATAGGCAAACAAACAAACATAAAAAAAAACTTGAAACTAAAAGCAATAAAAAACATCCTATAATATATTTGACCTAGTAAGTGGATCAAGGATAACTGAATAGGCTTGGAGAGGAAATTTTTTTTTTGGAATTTTCAAATCATCGCAACTTAGTCAAGAATGATGAGACACTAAATGGTCCAAGCTCACAAAATGGTGAGAGTGTGGCAAACTTAAATGGATGCTTGCAAAATGGTGAGAGCATGATGGTAAGGGGGACTGGACTGACCTTAACATAAATCAAACATGACCCTCATAATATTTAAATGTCTTTAGTTCATATTAGTTACACCTTATAGTCGAGGAATCTGACTAGTGTATCATCCAATTAAAGAAAAATAGGTATAGTTGGCATAGTACGACATAAGAATGGCTAGTTGGTATGTCAAGGCACAATAAACAAATATTGGCCCTAGTTTATCCATAGACAATTATAAATAGGATACAATGGATTAGATCAATGATAATAATTTGACCATAGGTGGTTATAATTGGTAGCAAGACTAGTGAGACACTGATTTGCCATGTAGGTGGATTTAATCAGGCTCAAATAAAAAAAATTGATAAGGGAACAATAAATGAAGAATGAAACTACCAAACTTTTATCATACTGCTCCAAAATACTTCCTCTATTTATAATGACTGAAACAACTATTGAAACTGATCTAACTCTACATGATAAAAACATGAAACCAATGGATGAACCAACATCAAATAGGCTAGGATGGGCTAGACCAAAACATGCTTAGGTTGATAGAATGGTATGGTAGGTTGGATAAATGATAAGATAGTGATAGGATCATAAAATGATAAGGTGATAAAGAATAATGTGGAGAGGGTTTCCCCCAAGTGGTAAGGTGACTGGATGGGTATGAGACAATGATAAAAGGAATGGTAAATGAAATGGTATGGTTTATGTTTGTTTTTGGCTAATGATTGGTTGTTGGGTTAGATGTGTTTGGCCTAGGTATGGTTTTGGATTCTATTTTTCTTGATGATGGGGAGATGCACATCTTAATCAACAAATGATACAAATATAATACTCAATCATGTTAATTGTTATCCCACACCTCATCTAAATAACTGCTCTATCAAAAACTGAATGATAATTTGGATGCCAAGAATGTTGTTGTGATCTTCATTGGTTGTTGATTCAGTTTCCTTCAAACATTGAGATAATTTATCTTTGTAGCCTCTATAAATGAAAGTGTAACTAGGGATGGTAAACATGGATAAATGTTAGATGATAGGTTTGATTGAAAAATGGAATTGTGGAGGATAATGAAATGTGTGATGGTGGGGAAAAAAATGAAGATTGAGGTTTTCAGGCACACATAATGTTGTTGATTCTAGATTCAATAGATCTTTGGATGTGGTAAGTTTGAAGACTTTTGAATATTCTCTTGATAGGAACACCAAATTCTTCTATTGTTTAGGCTTGAGATTAACTACCATCTGATTGGGCTATAGATTATAAGTTATTTTGATTTGATTTTTGATAATGTCTTTATCAAGCAGTGAAAAACTTTTGTGCTCAACTATTGGCACCTAGATGAGGTTTCTACCAATGAAATTGTCTTTATTGTCTTATATCACCTCCAAGAAGGTTTCATTAAGGAAGTTGACTTTTGACTTTGATTGTTTTCTAGCACCTCTGAAAAGGTTTCACTAAAAGCTGTTGATTTTATGCTTTGGATTTCCCTTAGCAACTCCAAAATAGTTTTACTAGGAGAGTGTTCTTATTATGCATGATTTTGGTCTTGGCCTCTTTGTTTTTTTTCATCTAATATGTTTTCATGGATGTAGTTCAATAAGGTGTGATTTTTTCAGTCCCAATCAACACTTATGGGAGGTGGAATGTTAATGTAATGGTTATGTTGGTTGATGGTAATGGAATGGGGTGAGGAAGCACAATCCTCATATAATATACTAGGAGGAATTATGTTGATGCTGAAGTAATCAACCTCAAAAATTATAGAAAGATTAAAAATGTATTTAAATTGATCTGTGAGGCATCCATAACCAATATTGTAACAACCACAAACATATTTTGATTATAAATTTAATTTTGACTTAAGGGACTCTGAATCTGATGTAGAGACTAATGTTGATTTTGCTTCTAATTCTAAATCTGATGTTAGTTCAAGAATAGAACCTAACTCCAATTAATTCCTCATCTGATGTGGATGATGATATAATGATGTCTTATTGAATGTTTGGTATTGGACAAGTAATGGACTTTGATGGCATGGTAGGCTCCAAAGAGACTAATTTGTCAAAATTAGATTCCTTAATGATAGGAAACATGTCAAGAGACAACTCCTTAGAGATTGGCTTGTCAAAGGGAGGCTCTTGAAAAATAGGCATATGGTTGAGGTAATGATTTTCCCAAAGGTGGTTATAATCATTAAAAAGTGACTCAACAATTATTGGCTCATCAAAGTGAGACTCTTTGATAACAAGAATAAGATTAAAAGGTGATTCATCATAGATTGAATTATCAAAAATGGTTGGTTCAACACAAACATTTTAGACTAGTTGGTTCTCTTGGCCTTGGTTTCTAATGAGTTGGAAAATATTGGTTTTGAAAACAAATTTATCATCGAATGATTGGCTTGATTGAGGGATTGATTGGCTCATTTAGGGTTGTGATTGGATTGGATTAGATTAGTTAGGATTGTGATTGGATTGGTTGGATAGGTATTACTTGGATTGGATAGGATTTAGATTATATTAGTTAGGGTTGTGATCAAATTGGCTTGGGTACTAATTGGCTTGATTAGGGTATTAATTGGATTGGTTTAGGTTGTGATTGGATTGGCTAGATAGGTATTGATTGGATTGGTTAGGATTGTGATTAGATTAACTAAGATTTAGATTAGATTGGTTGGGGTTATGATTGGATTGGTTGGGGTATTGATTGGATCAATTGGGGTTTTTAAAAATTGGGAACAATTGGCACTAGATGAGGAATGGTTAATGGTTAGATAATAGTAGGGTGTTGGGGAGCATGATTTCTCACATGAGCCATAGGATGAAGTCCTAAAATGGTAGAGATAGGGCATTGGAAAGTTTGCTTTTTATCATGAGCCAAAGGACAAAGTCTTAAAATGATATGGATAGGGCATTGTGGAGCTTGGTTGCTCACACAAGCCAAAGGACTAGGTCCTAGTATGATAAGTATAGGGAATTATGGACCCTGATTTTTCACACAAGCCAAAGGATGAGGCCCTAGTATGATAAGTCTAGGGCATTGTGGAGCCTAATTGATTACACAAGCCAAAGGAGAAGGTTATAAAATAGAAATGGTTGAGCATCATGGATATTGGTAGTTTATATAAGCTAAAGCATCCAATTCCTCCTCATAAACCATATCATCGTAGTTGGTGACTTGATTTGGATCATAAATGGGTTCTTGGCTTTGCTCCTCAAAGAGGTGATTATTATAGTCAATTTGTGTAGACATCCTATCATAACTTGGATTGTATGTGAATCCATAAATGTAGCTAGACATATCCAGATCAATGAAGAAATCTCTAAAAATAAAAAGAATTATAGTTCTACAAATGTTGAAAAATTATGTCTAAAAAAGCAAAGGGTTCAAACGTGATCTAGTTTGGTCAAAAGTGGAGATGTATCTCCAAAATGGTTAAAAGTGGGGTTGTATCTCCAAAATGGTTTGTGACAATACCTGGCATAAAATTTTCTAACTTCAAATGTCTAATGCCAAATGTCGTACACACAAAAGGTCAAATGTCTGAATAAAAATTGACATGTCAAAAGTCTAGGCCAAAGTGTTCCAAAAAATGTCTAAAGTAGGAAAGGGAAAAGAGTCACTAGGTCTTTTGTCCAAATTTGGAGTCAAAACATAGGCTCAAACAGGCTATGGTAGGACTTTTATCCAAATGTGACATCAAAATCTAGGCTTGAAACAAAGGATGCTGATGATGTGATTTAATCTAACAAGTTTGGAATAACTTTGACATAAACCTAGCAAATGGAATCAAATATAAACATGATCAATTGGTATAATCCATAAGGTGAAAAGCACATGGAGAAAGGATGTGCTCTCCCAAATAAAGACACAAACAATGATGAGAATAGGATTGAATAAATAAATAATAGTTTTAAAATTTGGGTAAGAAATTAACCTAAGTTACACAATCTAAAAGAGAAAGATATGTGTATCAAAACCTATGAAACGAGGCCTAAACTAAAATCAACCAATGTTTGGATCCAAAATTGTAAAACTTAATTTAAAACTCGAATGCTGAAAGCTAGTTTATAGTAGACCAAATAAGCTATAAAAATTTGAATAACATAAATGTGCTAAATGAAGATCCAACAAGGCTCAAAGGATTGGTTTTTAAAATGATATTTGATACAAGAAAAGACAAGTATTTTGAAATAATTTGGTAAATGTAATGGTGTTATCACTCAAAAAATATGTGATAATGTTTAAATTTCAAAGATTTCAAAGGCACAAGCTTGATAATGATTTGGGCAGCATAACAACACATGTTTCAAACAAGTGGCACACACATAAACATGTTTAGAAAAAGTCTAAGACAAATATGTGGTGATAAAACATCCATCATAACACTTCCTTAAACAAAGGAGTAACATATAAACAAACTTGATTTGACATGGTTTTAAATAAATAAATAGGTTTTAGTCTCAAAATACCAAGCAATAAAAAATAAATGACCAAAATACAACTAAGTATAATCAGCCTAAAATCCTATCAAGGTGTGGCAATGTGGGGTTGACTAAACCTAATTTGTTTTTGATCATCTAGATTTATCCCATATGTACACACTTTCACATATGCACACAATAGATGCATCAGATTAATTGAGTCCATGTCAAATGGCTTGTTTTGAAAAGGCCTTGTGTTTTTTACAACCACTACATCTGTCACTTGTTCAATGTAGTGTGATGTCCAAAATGATCATATGTCTTAGGGTTAACCTGCCACTAACAGAGATGGCTTAACCAATCATATCACCATATTAGTGGGGAAATCCAAATTTGTATGCCCTCCCACCACCCCTCCCACTGCGCACCCCCCCCCCCCCCCCCCAATGGAGAGGGTTTGAAACACTACTAGGAGATGAATCCCTAAGTCAATGCTTCCCTAGATAACTTGTGAGAGGTAATGACACCCCCTTCACAAGCCAAAATGCATGAAAATAAAAGATGAGTAGAAAGACTTTAGGGTTGGTTTTAGATCACCCAATACTATATAAGTTTTAGGGAGAGCTAAGGTAACATTCTTTCTATGCCTTGCACTAAGCACTACCAATTTAATGGAAAGGCACTTTTGATCCCATGAGTTCCCTATAGGGGATGGGGGAAGAGCATATATGTTTTATCCTTCTTGTGAAAATAAACAATCAACAAACAAACATGGCATAAAATTAAATGTGATAAAAACATGAAAACTCATGTTATTCATGTTCATTTTAAGGAATTAAAATCAAAATGTGTTGTGAATTTTGGCCTCTTGGCTTTGATGAAAACTTTCTAAAACATTGAAAAACATATAATGCATAAAAAATGAACTAATTTCTTTTTAGACACCCAAAAGATGATGTGAGCAATATTGAAAACATGCTAAAGTTTGATTAGGTTTGTTGTTATGCATTAATTGAAATGTTTTGGTTAGGTTCATTTCCACTTGGCATATTGACAAATTCAAAAGAACTTTCACAAACATAAAATAAGCAAAAACATAACTATGTTCATTTTAAGCACTTAAGCCCAAATGTTTGAATTTATCCTAATTCATTTTAAACACCAAATTTAAATGTTATAAACCATTTAAGCATGCAAATTTGTGTTTAATGTCTACTTTGACCCTAAAAAAACAAGAGAATGACCCCTTGCTTTGAAGCACTTTTGATTGTTAGGAAATGATGTTTGTTTTTTAATCTTAGGTTTTAGATTTAATTTGATACAATGATCATCAGTGGTCATAAAAAACCATCGATAGTTTTAAATAAACCATGAACAATCAATTAATAACTATGAGTGGTCAAATATAATCTACATCAATCAATAAAGACTATCGATGAAGACCTATGGACCCGAAGGCTAAACCATAAATGAGAAAACTCATTAGATTTGGTTAGTATAAAGATCAGTAAAAATTTTAAGGATAAGTATAAAAATGAGATTTAGATGATCTTGAAACTTAGAAATCCATGAATGAGATAATAAAAAGAATCAAAATGCAAGCTTTAGGTTCATTTCTCCCTTACAACCTGCATGTTGGTGATTACATAGAGTTGATGGAGGTTAGGTAGAATCATAGATGATTAGGGTCTAACCATCGACAGTTTCACCTAATTAGCAACAATCACTGTGTAAAATTGACAATTTAACAAAAATGAAATTTGACCAAAACCAGGTTATAAAATCTATTTTAGAGAGATTCAAACATCTAAATGAAGATTTAAAAGCTACATAATGATCTCTTTGCTATGTGGGATGTGTTAAGTCCCATTGGGCATGCCATATGTGACCCAAGAATTTAAATTAAGAGAGGAGGTTAGTATGGTGTTAGTTATGAAATCAACACATTAAATAATCTAACATCTCTAAGTCTAGATCATGGGAGGAGATTAGTGAACAAACAAAATGGAGACACAACTAAAAATGGAAAGGAATGAAAACTTAAATACAAATAAAAATTCCTTACCAAATCCTTGATTTTTCCAAAAGGCTTCTTCATTGGCTTCCTCAAATTATGTTTAAGATATCTTCATCAATGGGGCTTGGCTATCTCCATCTCCTTTTAGCACCATGGTTGGCTTGGATTTGGCTTGGCTCAATTTTGACATTATAACACTATGCATTTTCTTCATGAAATCCAATCTAGAATTATAACTCTACTATGTTTCAAGATATTTTAATGAAGAGCTCTAGGGTTGCTTTTATAGGCTTTGAAATGACTTGGAATGGGTTAAATCTTAACCTTGGTTGGCTTAGTTAACCCTAGTAGCTTTTAAAGGTGTCAAAAATCTCATGATTAGCATGAATAGGTGTGATTTTGAGATATTTTGTATTTGGACAACTCACAGAAGGTCATGATTAGATTTTAAGATAAGCTTTAGGATATTTATTAAATTTTCCTTTTGATTTATTGATTTTTTTGCTCATGGATGAATTCAATTAGGCTTAGGATTGAGATTTACAAGTTAATTAACTTTTATTAGGATTTAAACATTTGTGCAAGATTTTGATTTATTCAATTTGCATTTCTTTAATTTAATTGATTTACAATCCAACTTGATTTATTTCCATGGTTATGAATCTAAACTTGAGCCTCTTAGAGATTATTAGGATAGATTTTTAGAGGTTGGTAAGAATTGGTATAAATTTGGATATGAAGACAATGGTCACTAATTTTAAGTGTCTACATATATCACAATAGACATACCATGTGTGTCAAGACATAACCATGATTTTAATGAATCATCTTCATGGATGCATAACTCAGCTAGAATTAGATAAACATCCCCATGGATATAACATATCCATGGTCAACATGACAAACTCATGGAAACCAACCTATTCATGATCAAACAAACATCATTGATGTGAACACATCCATGATCAAAATAACATCATAATGTAAAATAGGAAATAGGCATCCCCACATACTTATTTATTTCTAACCCTTTGGAGTTATGAAGGCACATGCTCCTTTATCTAAATTTAAAGTTACTAAATACATTAAAAAAAATATCAAACCATTAATATAACTTAAGATGCTCCCAAAAATCAGAGGTCCCAATGCACACTAACTTACCCAAGTAAATCCAACACCTTCACCCTATGTGTCTCTCTAGGTTGAGTTCAACCCTTCATCTTCTTGAGGTCAGGATGTTCTAAGCATCTACTGATGACTTACCCATACAAGTCAACAATAAATATTGAACATCATTTTCTAAATTCTATGGTGAAGCGATGATCACTAGTCTTCCATTGACTTACCCAACCAATTTAATGGTTGACTAATGATTCTTGCCTTGAATTCAACTGATGAGGGAAGGGTTGACCCAATCAAATCCATGCATAAACATCACAATATTATCTATATAAATTTATCAATTTTCACACACACACAATTTTTTTTCCATAATATAGGAATTTCTAGTACTTTAAGCTTGCATAAGCAAAGCACTAATTAAAGTACTATTTAATTCATCCAAGAGACTAAGTGAATTTATAAGGGTCACAACATAGCCTCCTTAAGAAAACAAGACATATAACATTATATATGAATCATATAACTCTATCCATGGTTTAGTATGTATATTATCATCCAAATTTTCAACTTAATCTTAATAAGACAACATAAGCATACAGGTGGCATTCAACAACCATAAAGAATACACATATACATGGGTAAATAATCATCCATAAAGATATGTATTTTTACCCTAGGTGTAATTAAAACCACCCAAGGTATATTACACAAAAATAATCCCTGGCAAGGTTATGCATAACCACATAAAAACTCAACTAGTCTTATAAGAACATGCCAAAAATCAGTGTAATATGTCTAAGCTCATCTGAAACCTCTAAATCATATGATTTGATACCAGATGAAATAATCCCAATTTTTTTTTGAAGTTACCTATCAAATTATATAATATAAACACAAAAGGCCCTACTACATAAATCTATTATAATGTAATGCATCTCAATAAATCTATAGGAAGTACTAGTAACCCACACTAGCATCTCAATTATCCAAAATAGAATAAGGATACAAACAACTAGAAGGGAATTAATCACATCCAAGAATGTTTGGTTATCTTATTTTTAGATAATTAAAATAAGATAAGATAGAAGTGTAATATTAACATGGAGTTCTAAAGCACTGAATAAAAGGGTCCATGTCACAAACATACTCAAACAAGTCTTATCACATTGTGAGATCAGTAACTAGAGATCTATAACCCACTACTAAAGCCAACATGGCAAGGCCATTGAGTTACTAAAGAATTTTAGGGTCCACCAAGCAAATGGATCAATACTTATGTTATTCTATTGGAACATTATACCATGATCCAAGTTCCTTAGGGAACATTTCACCTTCATTCCTTACTAGATGAAGGTCATGCACACAAGATGTAATTTCATGAAGAAGAAGTGTTCTTAAATAATCTATATGAGAAACCATGCACCTAACTCAAGGTGGATGACATCACACCAATGAGCATCTTAACAAATAAGCATATGATTGGCATTGGGAAGTCAATTACTCTTCATAATACAAGAATACTATCCTATAAACTAATCATAATTGTCTACACCTAAAAGTTGCTTACTTATCCTTTAGTTAACATATCTTGTTATTATAAAATCATGGGCATTCATGCCATCTAATTATCATGAGTATGACCATGTAAGAGTTTATTACTTACATAGCTTTAGGTATTAGCTTGTGTGTTCATTAAGGAAGATTATAAATTATTAACTCCTTGCCAAGGTGAATTTTTAAATCATATAACCAAATGAAATAATTAAGGTTTTCACAGCTTATTAAATCCTTATCCAAATTCCAAAATTATTTATTACTTTAATGAACACATAAAAGGTATACCAGGAATCCATTAGTAAGGATAAGCTTAATCTGTAAGCACACACATATCTAGTGTAACCAACGACTATCTATTCTCAAAAAATAATTAAATGCAATATAATCAACTTCCAAAATAATAAGTTGCATTATAAACATCTAAATTACTATACTTTAAGGAAACATGTCATATGTCTAGATCGATATAACACTATTAGTGGTATAATCCATAATTCATAAGGTGGGATCACATACAAGGATCATTAATCTGGATTACTTCATTACTTAAGCAATGGAAGCAAGACACTTAAATGATAATACAATTAATTTAGTGAAATGGCATAAGAATCATAAGGCACAATATTTCATAAATTCAATAAGTCCACTTACTATTTATTATTAAGTCAAGTAGATTAATATTGAATAACTAAGAGTTGATTGTTATTTCAATGGTCATATGGTTTACATCAATATTATTTGAAATAATAATACCTTAATCATCCACAACTATTTAACATTACTATACTTAATTTTTTTCCCCATTACTCACACCATGGGAGGTCATAACTATTTCCATAAGAAACATGTTGTACACTCATTGAATCATCTTTATTGTTCCAAGGCATTTAACATTATTAGATTGATTCTAATCCATAAAATTTATCCTCACCAATTCTTCATGGAGACCTTACACATTCTAAATAATATAAACCATCAAGAACTACTATAATTTATTCCCACTTCAAATAGGTTGCTATTCACAGGTATAACATATTTAAATTTATTAAACTCAATGACTGTATACAAATATTTTGTGGTTGTAACAATGTATCTCCCCAAGCATATCATTAAAGATAGTAAAATAAGGGACTTCATTTACATAGATTGTAACAGTGTAACAACCATCTCTAATATGAACTAATTATAACATAACTATCAACTTGACAAGAGATACAAATTACCACTTCATTAATTTTAGCATAGTATTCTTGATTGCACGGTGAAGATAAATTCTAGTTTTAGATTAAGGTAAAAGTAGGTTTTGAAGGGACCCCAAAACCCTAATACAGAATCAAGAAAGATAAAGCATTAACAACCACCAGGAAAAGCATTTCTAAAACCTACTAAAGAGCAACATCAAAATCAGGTTTTACAGGGATCCAAAACCACAAACATAGTCCAATAAAAGTACCCAGGTTTTACAAGGACCTGAAACCTCAAAGAACTTACATCATAGGGTAAAGAATGCTAAAAAATATATATCTTTAGCATTCTAACCTGGCCAATAATGCAAGTTGCCATTACAATAACGATACATAAGCATTTACCGTGACATTAAAATTCCACAAAATACCTTTGGTTTCTTTATCACTTTGATTTGATGAAGACACCATTAGATCCAACAATAATGATGGCCATATCCATGTCAAGAAAAAGGCCATGCTCCACCATGACCTCAAACCCTAAAATCGCACTGCCTGCAACCCTGACGTCTTTAATCAGCATCTCAAAATACCAGACTGCTTGATTCAAACCCTAATTCAATAGCAAGATGGAATCAAGTTTGTCATCTTCACTAATCCCATTTTGCCAAGGGGACACAGAGCCCTATCTCTACCTATGATTTTGGGCACCACAAATGCCATGACCCTATGAATAACCCCATCTGCAATCATTGACGCTGATAAACCCCCTCCGCATTCCCACAAAACTAAAAAAAACCCTATTCATGGAAACAATACTCCATCACCGCCTGCGGGCTCACAGGGTTGAAATCCACCACCTCCACCCCTCTCAATGCCAACTACACCTGGATGTCGCTGCGCGTGCAAGTTTCAAATATTTTCTTGGAAGTCCCTGCGCGCGCAGGGACCGTAAGATACATTCTAGTTACATGCATGGGTTTAGATATTATTTATAGTTTTTTAATCCATGATCTAATTCTTAAAATACATGTGTACAAGTGATAGGTTCAATGAGTTGATTCAGATACTAAACAACATAACATTCTAGCATTATATCATAAAGCAACATCATCATACTTCCATGTATTTCAGGTTAAGGACATTATAGTTTGAGTTTTTATAATAATAACATTTTTATATTTTTTACCTACTTGAAATAATAAAGTATATTCCATGCTCATGTTCATACAAAAATATATAAGGATCAAGTATTACATAAGGTATTATAGATACATTACAACTCATGTGGTAAATAGAACCCAATATAAATGTGCAACAAAGAAATGAATATAGTTCAATAAATATGCAAGAACCAATCAAATATCATCAAGAAAGTCTCTAATGTCAACATCATATCCAATACTATTATTTTTTCCAACATAATAATATTATAAAACTACATAAGGTAATAATATGTACTACAACATAAAATGAGTAATCAACTACAATTCAATGGTCCAACAACATATGTCAATAGGCATACACAAGGGAAGCTGTCACATGTAAATACAAGTGTAACAATGAAGTAGACAAATGCTAAAATGAGGAGACCCATCAATGAGCCTAACCATTAGTTTCCCTTACCACACCAACCATCAGCTTGGTGAGGGGTTTTAGCAACTAGGTACTTGGGCAAGGTAAGGGATATACACATAATACTAAGCCACTAGTAAGGAATTATAAAATGTCAACAAGGAAAATAAAGCAATGCAAAAAACATACAACCATAATGCTCAACACAAGAGACTTATCTGAGCGTAAAGTAAATAACAGTAGGGGTCCAATCGATAATATCCAAAGCCACATAATAAGCCATTAAATGTCTTTGACACAATGAATTCAATCATAAGACAAATGCATAAGAATTTGTCACTAGTTGATACACACCTCTCTTAGGGGAAAAAGCATGCCACTTAATAATCTAAGAAATATAATAGTCACCAAATGATTTGCTCATACTATTTGAAGACATATGTCAATTAAATTAGATCTAAAAGAAATATTGGTAAAGGGGTAATTTGTCCTAAGGATTTAAACAAAACCCAAGTCATTGTAAAAATTTAGATAATGGATCGGACCCTTAAGGATATGTAGGGCTCATAATAAGGACTAGGATGCCTTAATACAAATACAGAGTTTAACAAAAACATGAAGGTGCATTAATATAGCCACATCATATCACACTCTAAATTAACAAACCAATTTAAATATATTAATGCACATAATAAAATTAATTGAATGTATATGGCACTGTAGGGGTCATGAGTCACCAATATTATAGTAGCTAAAAAACACATCAGGATCAATAATATGAGGTCATGGCACATAAACTTGAATGAAATACACATCCCGTCACATAAGGACTCATTTTTTAGGTCTAAATTTTAACTGCATCAAGATGTATAAATCATGATTGTATGCTTTAATTCTTTCCAGGAAGGTTTGTGTGTCAATTAATAATGGTAATAATATAAATTTATCTTAATATCAGTTCTTTCATTCATAAAGATAACTAGTTCAAGTAGAGAATGGCTTACCAGTTTCCTCTAGGGAAGAAGAATCCAAAATGGTCCAGGTATTACCTTCTCCCTTACAATAGTGAACCAATAATCACTCCCAAATCCAATGTCTCATCAAATCCCAACTTGCATTTTTGTTAGAGTATTAAGAGGTATGAACCCACAACTTATCATACATGGGAAATCCATGGTAAAGCATAATTTTTGTTTCAACATTCAACCTGCCCTACCATATGCCTTTATGTTTTCTTTTGTTTCACTTCTCTATGCATTACCTTATTTGCACACCCTCATACCATTCCCTTTCTCCTTATTTTCTCCTTGCATTTATTCATTCTCCTACTTTTCATTCCTCTTCAATGCTACCCTTTTGTTGACCCCCATTATTTGTTGCATTTCCTTTTTTCCTTCCCATGCCTTATAACTCTGTTTATCCTCTCTAGCCTCCCCTAGCCATGCTTCAACTTTCCATATCATTCTCCATGTCTCTACGATACTTGGCATGAGACAACACTCTCCCCAAAATGCCATGTCTGCCAAATGCCATACCATCACCATGCTTTTTTTTTCTGCCCTTGTTAACACCTTTACTCCTCCTGCTACCCGTGTTATTCCATTCCCACATGCCATGTTTTTTCTTGTCCTCCATGTCTCCCTTTGCCATCCTCCTTTTGTATTGAACCCCTCACCTTATCTGGTCAATGCCATGCTTGGTGTGTGTAACCAGTCTAGAGACCAAAAATTATATATATATATATATATATATATATATATATATATATATAATTAAATAATATAATATATATTTATGAATAACATACTTATATAAATCTAAAAAATAATAAAATCCTCCAAATAGAATAATAAAGATTTCTAGAACTAGCTTCGAACACAAGTTAAAGAGAGTAAAATAATAAAATAAAAGATATAAAATATAAGCAATAAAATTTATAAAATAAAATAACAATAAAATCTATTTTAAAGATAATAACAAATCATTAAATAAATATTAAATGATAATAATTAATAAACACTATATTAACAAAATACATAAACCCAATAAAGTCATTAATAAAACCATTAAGACAATATACTAATAAATAGGAGTGAAAAATGTTAAATATAAATAAATAATAAAATTGTTAAAATAACTAAATAATTTACAAGGCATAAATTGATCATAAGATGATAATCACAAAAATCATTAATAACTAGTAATTAATAAAGACCACTAATTAATTATTATCAAAATTATCAAATCGATCGAAACCCAAGGTGGTCAAATTCCCATGAAGGGATATCAAAGTGTTCTCCAAGGTCAAGAGACCTATATGGGTCTAGATGAACCCAACCAACTAGGTTAAAAGGTTAAGCCACTCCTATGGCTTAAAAATCTAGTGTTCATGACACTTAGGAAGGATAATTAAATGTGAAGATGACTTCAAGCACATAAGGGAAGACAATAGGGACAACAAAGCCAAAACTCAACACTCTAATCATGGAATCATACAACACGTGCATGCAAAAATATATGGCATGCCCAAAATGATGAAAAAGAAATAACACAATGGAATATATTGATGGTGGCTGAATATCACATAGTACATACTATACCTTGTTAGAGTAAAATTTTGACTGAAATCACCCATGATATACTTGATATGTCTAAACCTAATGATGATCCTAGCTAACAGCCTAGCACATGCATCCACTAAATAAGACATCATTAGTACCTAAATGATGTCAATATAATAACAATTCAATATGAATCATTAGATGTGAAATGATAAATCAAGTATAGTAAACTATAGTTGAGAAGGTCAAGAGTTAGTCTTGATAACCACAAACCCATGCATGCCCTATGAGGCATAGTCAACAGTTATAAAAATGATCAATGTCAATTTGCATCAATAATACATGCTAAAGAAATATCATACACTAAAGTAACATATACATAAAATAGGATAAAATTAATCTAGTGCAAGTAATATACATATCAAGATATGTTGAATCCAATGTGAGCATCCACTACAACATGACACATCACATCAACTATCCAATATACCCGTGTCAAAACCATTAAAAAACAAACCAAAATTAGTCTCATCAATTAGATTACTATCAAAACACACTAAAGCTAGTTACAGTCTAGTATCTATAAGGGGATACAAGGTTAGTTCATGAAAACCAATTGCATTTTAAGGTTAAAAGGTTATTAGTGTCGGCCCACATACTAATACCCCTCAAACAACATTTCACACTTTAGGCAACCCTTTTGTCAATGAAATCATCTATTGATGGTCATTTTGGCATAAGTATCTCATTGACCTTGTCCATTATGGGTTGTCTAATATTTTGGTTTAATTTTGTTTTGATACATCATGTACGATACAATGGTGTAGAGGGTTATACATGTGGTCCATTACGTACTTTGTTAACAATTCATAATTTTTTTTTGGGTTATTTCATCTTGTATTTAGTAATGTAAATAGAGAAAACAACCCTTAAGCTTTGATACTATAAGCTAATGAGAGGTTATCACATATTTTAACGTGAATAGACATAGGAAAAATAAATAAATACATATCATAAATCAGCCAAGGAGTATACTGAATAGAGCATTCCATGTGGAAAGGTGATTTTGAAATGAAATAATATTTAAATATGTATTAAGCTATGATCCACCATGGGGAAATATTATACCATGAACACTGCGACCTCATAAATTCTATAATTATAGGGTTGAGAGCATTGTGTGAACTATATTAATCCCACATGAGTAATAGGTTTTGAAATTGTTAAAATGGAATAAAATAATAAAAATTACAAAAATTAAAGTGAAAATTTTAATCCTAAAAATATTACTAAAAATCATGAGATGGATGCACAAAAGAGTTAAGAAAAGGAGTAAGATTAACAAATAAAAATATAATTTTAAAAAAATGATTCACATATTCATGTACATTATGAGTCACATTTTTGGTTCCTTTGTTCTCATTTCAACAAGAATACTAGTAGCATCATCTATGGAAATCAATTCCTTTGGGACCATACTTGTTCATTAGGTGTGTCCAGTGTTATGTATGTTAACTAATTTAAAAATGACCGAGGAGAATAAAAATGACTTCCATAGAAAATTATGTGTCATGTCATGCTCTTTCACCAATGAATTAATAGTTTTATGGCAGCCTATAAGAATTTCATCGATATGTTGATGGCCAGGAGGTTGGAATCCATGTTTTCATATCCAAGTGTTACTATCAATTTCCTCTTTTACTGATTTTCATGTTCCCAAGGCATAGGAAGGTCGTACAAAGTGAATTATATGATTTTATGAATAGAAAGCTAATTTTAAATGAAATACTAGAAGCCATTTATTAAATATCATGGACAAATATTTATCAAAATCTATAAGAAATTAAATTGGACAATTGCATAAAAAATAATGATGTGTCTATTAACCAAATTAGACCTGATTCATCTAATAGGAGGAATGAGGAGTTGGATTACACCAGTATAAGGCATAATTTATAAGATCTTAATTTATAATAGAGTTGCATGACATTTCACACAAACAAAGAACCAAGATATTGCATGATAGTTGCATATTTGATATCAAGTTCTGATTCCAAAAAATGAATTATAAATGATGTTGTTGATTGTACTAAATTTTATGTGACTAAATTATGATAATAGGTAACTCAAGTTTGGTGTCATCATCTTCATTTAATTCAACTTCTTTGGATTTGGATCCACTTTATACAAATTGAATCCAAAGGAGAAAAGGAAAAAGTTTGACCATGGGAATAAAAAATGCATCTTTTTAGATATTTAGAATCCTAAAAGTCCTACATATTATATGATGATATAAATAATAAATTTATTTTCACAAGTGATGTTGTCTTATGTGAAGCCATAAAATAAATACCATGCATAAGTTGATAATTAAATTGAATTGAAAAATGTGCTAAATTTAGTGTTTTTAAGATATTGATATGGAGGCTCCAAATAGGAAAGGGGTGACCTGTAATTAGGAAAAAATTGAATCTCTATAAACTCATGTGATTAAACATGATAATTCCCTTATGTAATAAAATGAAGATTCCTTGAAATTTGAACATATGTTAGAAAATGAAGACACCTCAAAAAAGTATACCAAAATAGGTCACACAGACATTAAATAAACTCAAAAATATATGCCAAAATGGGTCGCATAGACATTGAAATATGTTAGATGTGCTGAAGTTGAAAAACAAGCACTCAAAGTTCACATATAACTAAAATATAATCAAACAAGCTATTATAATAAATTAAAGATAAGATAGAAACTATTGCCTTGAGTGAACATTAAAAATAAATAAAAATATATTTTGGATTAAGAAACTAATTCTTACAAACAGACTAAAATATTGATGTACAAAGAAAATTAAATAAAAACCAATATGATGCTTTTATCAAAAATGGAAATTGGGAGTTTGTTGATTTTCTAGTTGATTTAAAACCCATTCATTGTAGATAGCTCACTTAAAAAACATAAATAACTTATTATAACAAATTTATTTACTAAAAAAAAAGGGATAGAATATAATGATACCTTCACACCAATAGCAAAATGGACATATATTTGAGCTTTGTTGGCTTTAGAAGGATAAAATATAGTTGACTGCCATAACATAAAATGTATAGGTTGGTAAGATCATTATATAGATTGAAAAAATCCCAAAGAGCATGGAATTAAAATACCATTTGGAACCTATTAAGCATGAATTTTTAGCATTTGGAATTTGGAGATGCAACCTTTTCTACTCAAACAAATTTATTTCTAGTTGTATATGTGGATGAACTTATTCTCACATAAAATAATGAAATCTACACTAAAAAACTCAAATAAAAACTAAAAAAAGGTTTTAAAATGATATATTTAGGCTAAATTTATTAGTATTTATGTATTTAAGTGATTCAAAAACTTAAATATATTTTAATTGCATAGAAAATTTACATCAGTAAAAGTCTAAACAAAATTGGAATGATAGAATGTAAACCACTCACTATACCCATGGAGTAAAATTTTAAGTTGACATCAAATGATACCGCATATTATTTAGATGAAATCAAGTATAGGTTGGTCATTTCAATTCTGATCAATGTAGCCAAAAATATACTGAACAATTCTTTTTCTATTGATTTTCTTTCCAAATTCATGAAAAACTAAGAGAAAATCACTAGGTACAAGTAAAGAGAGTTCTTTAATATGTAAAAGGAAAACAAAATTTTGGGATAAAATAGTCTAAGGAAATATAATTCAAACGAATTGTATATTCATATTTCAAATATGCAAGTGACTTTGAAGATGGTAAATTTACCTTAGGTTTCATAAAAAAAAATTAACAACAATCATATCTTTAAAGTGAAAGACGCAGTCAGTTCTAGATTTTTTTTACAAAAATTAGAATATATTATAGCTTCAGAGGAAACTGTGACAATAATATGACTCAAAAGGATTCTTGAATAATTTTAGGTAACACAAGTTTCATCAACACCACTCATCATCGATATCACTTTAGTAATTCAAATAGAAATAAATATAGTATTTCACAATTAAACCAAACACATCAACACCAAATTATATTTGATTCATCATTATGTGAAATAAGGTAGTGTAATTTTTTAAAATTGTCTAACTATAGAGTAACCAACATATATTAAAAAATAAAATTTCTTGGAAGAGAGAGATTTAAAAAAATCATAGACATGCTTGACCTCACTATAACCCCTACAAATTTAGGGGTTGCAATATTATAGTATATAATATTTGGTTTTATCTTAGGTGTAGGATATAATTTGTTTTGTAATATAATATGACTATTCATTATATAAGATGAAATAAACAACCATAGTTTGGATATATATTTGTATCTAATCATCATTTTGAATACACAAATATAATTTTGGTTTGCACCAAATATATTGTTAATTTTATTCAGCCCATTCCTAACTTAACAATGGCATTTCATTGTATATAACTAATAACTATATAACATACAAAATCATATATTTAAATGAATATATGACACATAAATTATTGGTATTAAATCCAAAATCATCATTTAAATTATAGAATCCATCCAACATCTTCCATAAATTATAGTAGGTGGTATTACCTAATACAAATGTAACAATAAAATGGCCTAGTTAATGAAAAATAACTTAAGTGGTAAATTTAGTGGGATTTATTCATTCTATTCCAAACTTAAATTTTGATAAACATTTTTTCAAAGTTCATAAATATGTTGTAATAAATAATATGCAATAAGGGTTTACACAATGAAATGCCATCATAATATTTTTCAGGAGGATATAGGACATTTAATACAAATCATGAATTATAAAAAGATAATATTGTAAATAGTGAAAAGCTTTTTGAAAAATATATCTATGACGAAACCTTTTTCCATCATTAGGAAGAAAAATACGTAATATAAAATATTGATAAAAAAAAAAATTGTCTAATACATTTTATAAAAAAAAGGATACTTGAAAAATATTTTGGTTACATGGAGGTTGAAACTTAGTGAGGGATCGATTTAAATGTGTTTCATCTTCCTCAATTTATAACCATCTAACTTATCAAATAGTCACATTTAGGGATGATTTGATGTGGCATCATGGGGATCCCACTTTCCATCCTTAACTGTTCCCCTCCACTACCTTCTTTCCCCTAGCTCCACTACCCTTTTTTGGTTAATACTTAGAAACATCTATTATCCCCTTCAAAATTATCATAGCTCAAGATGAAATAATTTACATGTTTTATTTTGATCTCAAAGTTGTGAAAAAATCAACTCATTATTGTTTGTGTAACATAAATTTTGCAACTCATTGTTCCCATACCATTACGTGAATATTCATCTCATTTCCATCTTCATAGAATCCCTTTTAATTTTTACTACCTACATTGCCATAAGCTTGACATGACATCATTTCCTCCTTCCCCACTCCTTTTTATGAATATTTCAAAGAACAATTAATTTTTAAAGATCACTTTTTATAAGTACCAAAACAAAGTTATAAAAAACAATAAAATAAAACAAATTGAAGTTGAAAACCAATTGAATAAAATAATCTTATTTATTAAAATAAGGGATATGAAATTATTAATTCAAAGAGATATCCTAGAGAATTTATCAATAAAATAATGGAAAGGATTGACACATTTATCTTTATTGTATTCAAATCATGAATTCAATGGAAACCATAGAATAAAAATAAAAAAAGCAATGTTCAATAAAAAAATGGGCTTATCAATAAATTTTATCCTATTTTTTCATTTAATAGTTTTAATAGGTATAAAATTTTGAAATATTATGGAGATATTAATATATGACATAAAATCATGAATATGAAGGCAAAGCAGAATCGACAATTGATTTTTTTTTACAATTGGCATATGTTAAAAACAATAAGTAAGTGAAGAGTAAGATACTTATAATTTTATAGTTTTACGTTAAATCTAGAAAATTTACAAAAATAAGAAATAGAATAAAATATGATTGTGAAAACTTAGGTTTAGGAATAGATTTTGTGCATTTGTCTCGATAGGTCTATTCTCTTTAGACCAATAATGCATGCAATCCTTGTCTATTGGTTGTGGACTAATCTACTTTGACTATGACAAAATTATAATCACTCTACTGCCTACACTTGAATCCATTAATAGGGTTTATATATTTCACTACTATTTTTTATAAGAATAAAAATTTATTTGTCTTCTTCCCTTGGAAACCCTATGTGTACTTGTGATATCTATAAACCTATAGAAAATAAGAGGAAATGTAATGATTCAAGTTTACCACAATCACCCTCATCGATGATTGACCTTTGCCTACATAACTAGATACTTTGAGGAGGGAATCAAACCATAGAGTTCTCCCACTTAGTATGATTATAGAATTGTGATCCTTGATTATATGTATGTAGTTAGTAATTTAATTTTGATACTTAATACTATTAGCTCAAGATAAAAACCAAATATTTTGGTGCAATTTGGAATGGATATTTTTCCACTTATGATTCAGGTGAAAATTGTTATGAATTTCATATTTTATAAAAAAAATCATTAATACGAGTTTGTAGGTTATAAATATATGTGGTTTAACATGTATATAGTTGTTGGAGGTGTATACACATAATATTTTCAAACTTTTATTGATTATTGACACTTTGTATCTTGTAGGAACCCATCGAGTCTCAATCTCTCTAAGTGCATGACTTAAAGGGTATAATGGGAAAGGGGTGGGCAAACCATTTGTGCTTCATAATATTGTTATCCCTTTTTCCATTTGCCATCTACACACTCATCTCCTAAAACCATTTACCCTAAACTTATTCTTCTTAGCCTTACCCATTCTAGCCATTTGTCATACTTTATCCTCCTTTTCTTACCTTAAATCCATTTTGGATAGTCACCTATACTAGGTCGACTAGGTCAACCCTGTATAGTCTAGGGGTATTTTCACTCTTTGAGATGGTTAGCTCTTCAGCCAACCTAGCTCAGACCTAGTGAATTGTCCCCAAAAACATACAAGGTCAACTGGTTTGACCCTATACAACCAAAAATTTTGGAAGGATTTAGGGAAAGATATACTTATATATACAAATTCATTCCAACCATTTGTAAGAAGATAAAAAATAATAATAAGTGTGAAAAAACATTTGCTTATTGACCATTCTACTTGAGGAATAAATATTAGGGTCCCATACTTTCTTTAGAGATGTGGATCTTGTGTTATGGAGAAGTATTTTGGATGCATATTAGGTTGTGTAGCTTGGAGCTAATTTGTCTTTGTTTTACTTACATACCACAACAATCTCTTATGAAGCACCTTGGCCAAAGGAGAGATAGAGGCTCGATAGGTTCATATTCAAAGGCAAGTATTCCTAAATTTATTTTTCCTTTGTAAGAGTAGATAAATAATGTAGTTGTGCTTCTTTCTTATGTGTATTAAGTTTTTTTATATATTGACATGAGTATATGTCTTCTATGTATGTTTAGTTTAGTTTGTTTTGCTTCTAACCACCAATTTGTGCCACAAGCTTTGGTGTGTACTAGATTAGATTTAATTTATTTTTTATTAGAATAGAGTGAACATTAAACCTAAGATTATTTTAGGGTTGTTAAATGATTGTGTTAGATTGTGGGCTTTGGAACCCTTCTTAGCATGGTGTATTGTGAAAAGTGGTCCCCTATTTAGGTCTAGTAGATCTCCATATTGGTCATGCCTCCACTTAACAAATGTATCCCCAATCGAAAGTATAGGTATTTTATATCTTCTTTGAACCAAGATTGATTTATAGACATGATGAATTTTTGATTACATACATTTTAATGAACCCAACATGAACTAATCATTGTAGGATTTGTTCATATTATTTCATTCTTTCATCATTATTTTTATCATATATTTGCCATACTGGATCAACTTTGTTGACCTATTATCTAACTTCTATGCATAGGTTTTTAGGTACAGGTTACTAGATTGACCCAATCGACCTAGTACAATTTTTTAATTTTCTAAACATCTAATCTAGACTACTAGGTCGACCTAGTTGACCTTGTGCATCTTAGGCACTCAACAATAGGTTTATGTAAAGCTTGATCGACCCAGTTGACCTAGTTAGCATAATTTGTAAACATATATCAAGGTTATTGAACATCAATCTTCATTCTATGCATCTTTGATCCACCAAGGTTCCTTTCTATCTCTATATCTCTTTCTTTATAGTATTTCTTTTTACATTTTATAGTCTTAAAAATTACCCTTACACAGTCAACTAGATCGACCCTACCGACCTAGTTCTATGTTTTGTGTACTATTTGGATAACTAGGTCAACTCTATCAACCTTGTTTATTTTTAGACCTTGTTTCTATAGTAAAGGCTTGACCCTTTCAACCCTATTCTATATTTTTGCATATATTTTTCACCATATCAACATTATACCTTATTTCAAAGTTGGAATTAAACTTATATACTAGTAATTAATTCACACTTTATTTTCTTGTTGCTTGCATGCTTAGAATAAATCACATAACTTAATTATGTGGTTTTTAATTAATCATTTAGTTCATAATCTAAATTAGTATAGATAATACTTTAAATTTGGTTTTTCATAGAATTCTATGAGATTGTCTCCTTTGTGGATGGACTAATTTCATTGATACCTCATGAGACAATTTAAATTCCTAGAATTCATAATATTATTTCAAATAAATCTACAGAAAATCCCATATTCAAAATAAGTATGAATAACTTTGACCAAGAAAAGCTATTTCGAGAAAAACCAAATCTTTTGGTGCAATTTGGAATGGATCTTTTTCCAATTATGATTCATATAACAATTTTCATGAATTGAATCATTTATAAAAAATTTAATTAATATGATTTTATAGGTTATAAATATATGTGCTTTAACATGTATATGGTTGTTTGATATTTGATTGTTTCTAAAACATATAGACACCCAATAAGTTGTTTAACTTATAGAGTTGCAATACTATTTTTAAACATGATTAATCCTTGGATTTTATTTGTTAACCATTAAGATTCATATGCATTATTAATGTATAATCATATAATGGACTTTAAATAATGATTTAAATATTAGGTTCTTAGAGCCTCACAAGGTCAAGAGCCAAAGTGTTTTATGATTTTTTTCTTTTCACAAGTCTTCGATTTTCTTTTGGAATTAAAGTGTGAATGATATTATAATAATATAATTCAAATGAATGCAATTCATAAAAACATGTTTTTTTATTATCTGAATTAAATTCATATAAATATCATGATTTCATTGAGGCTATACCAATGTGAATTATTCAAACATGTAGATGTTCAATGTTAATGTTAGATTGTGAATCCTTTAAATTTTTCTCTAATTGGTTTTATTTCAATTTACATGAAGTATTAATGTTTAATTTTTTTACTATTAATTGTAGGTCCCTATCGAGGGGTTCTTGATCTCAACATGGAAGATGATACAAAACATTGTGTCCATGCCCATTGAGATAGGTGGTGATTTTACATCTAAATTCACACTAGTGTTTTTAACGCAATTAATTCTTGGATTGTATTTATTAATCCTTCACATTCATATGGTTTTTTCATTTCTCATCTTGGTATCATTGTTTTTGATTAAGTAAGGCAAAAAACTAGGGGCCAAACCCTATACAATCAAAAAATACAAGAAGGCAAACAAACAAAAAATGCCTTCAGAGAGACGACGGCACAGCCGAGAACAATAGATAGAAACAAAACACAAGCCATGAGAAGACCAAAGTTAGAGAGGTCTCCCCTTACATAACTATTGATTTGATAAGATCATTGAGTTTCTCATTCTCTGCGTTGTCAGCATACCTAGTATTACCCACCACTTCCAGCATAGACATGTTCAACAGAATTATATTACAAAGCCCTTTGGCGAAGACATTCTCCAGCTTCTGAATGCAGTCCTTCAGGGCCCCAATTTTAGTTTTCCAATCAGTCTCATTCTCAGTGCCCTCACCAGCTTCCTTGACATACATTTTCTCCTTATTGTCAGCAGTTCCCATAGTGTTAGCACCTTGCTCCTCAATAACCTCAAAGTCTCTAGTAGCCTACTTCCCTCCAGTGTCCTCCAAATTTTCCTAGATTTCTAGCTCCTCAGACTCTTCCTCTTGGGTTGCTTCTTCCGAAGCACTTTTCAAATAATCAATTAGTCTGGCCTTCAGGGCTAGTTTACCAGCAATCTACCTCGACCTTCGTACTCTGAAGGGGAATCCTTCCTTATTAATTTTGGAAGGCTTGTGAGATTTTCCACCTTGGCCCCCCATGGCCCTACTCAGATCCCTATTTATTTTGGAGTCTCTTTAATATTTTGTTCCTCTTCATCAACCTTTCTCTTCTTGCCCTTCTTGCTCGCAAAGGAGCAGGGGGTATCAACATGGGTCTTTTCAGGGTCATCAATATGCCTCATTCTTGACAAGTCATCTCCTCTTGAATAATCTCCCTAATGTTTAAGGGAATATGAACACCTTTTTGCCACACCCTCTAACCTAAAAATTGTTGCCCAAGGTTGGCACAAGCATCAGTGACCCTGTTGCCTTCTCTGGAGGTATGGGAAATCTCAACTTTAGAAAACTTTTGTAAAAGAAATTGGATATCAGTAATGATGTCTTTTAACTTGATTCCCACATTTGAAGCTTTATTAATAGCATCTATGACCATCTTAGAGACCCCTTGTATATTCAAGTTCCTTATTCCTAGGGATATAGCTAACTTTAATCCCCATAGTAAAGCCATTGCTTCAACATAGTTGTTGCTCTGGCATCCAATTCCACCAGCATAGACAACTGACATCCATCCTTTATCATTCCTTATAATTCTTCCTCCACTAGCTTTACCATCCAACTTGGATGCCCCATCAAAGTTGAGTTTCATCTAGTTAGGTTTAGGGGGGATCCATTTAGTATTAAGTCTCTGTAGTATTTTGGAGTTATTATACCTAAGGATCTGGTTTAAAACCTTCCATTTGGCTGCAATTTGGCTTTCAATTTGAGATAGGAGTTTCTCTGCAACATGAATATGAGTTGTTGTAACACTTTCTATTATGGTCTTAGCAAAGGAGTTAAACACATGAGAAGCATTTCTAGCAGTGCCCCTAAAATTTTTGTGATTGTGCTCTTTCCATAAAGTCTAGCTCAAACATGGCAGAGCTTGCTTCCATAATTCCATAAGCTAGGGATGTGTGAAGGTTGGGTTCCAGCTGAGAATTACTTCTTTAAGGTCAGAATTGTAGACCAATTCAATACCAAAGTTGTTAAGTATTGTGCCCCATAATTCTTGGGCAAACTCACAGTGAATAAAGAGTTGTGAAACTGATTCCTCTGTTAAACCACACAGGAAACATCTGTTAACCAAAGTAAACCCTCTTTTTTGAAGGTTATCCTGAGTAAAGATTTTGTTATGAGTAGAAGCCCACCAAAACATGTTAATTTTTGGAATAAGTTTATGATTCCAAACCTTTTTCCATACATCTTTATTCTAAGCTTCAGGAATGAGCAAATGGTAAGTAGATTTGACAGAGAATGATCCATTCTTATCTGGCCACTAGTATTGTTCATCCTCTTGGGGAAAGAGAGGGATTCTAATCTCCTAAATGCTCTTTTGGATCTCCTGAACTCTTAAGAAAAGCTCAGGCTAGTGCACACAGTGATCCAAAAGATTTTTCCAGCTCCTCATCCCATTGTTATTTTCCATATAATCACTGACCCTATCTCTAAAAAATTGGGTAGTCAAGTCAGCAATCTATCCATAGTTTCCCTGTGTGATGAGAGACTTGTCCTTTAACCAGCTATCATGCCAAAATTTAATATGCCAGCGATTTCCAAGTTTCCATCTAATTCCCTGTTTGAGAAGGCTTATACTTTTTAGCATTTTATTCCATATCACAGATCCCTGGGGTAATCCCGTCTATTGAAGAAAGTTGGAATCATCAATGCTATGCATGTATTTGGCATACATTATTTCCCCCCAATCATTTTTTTTATGGATTAGGCTCCAACTAACTTTTGAGAGAAGGGCTTTGTTCATGTTCCTGATGGACCTAATATTAAGTCCACCATGAGATTTTGGAAGATACACTTTTTCCCATCTAACTAAAGACATTCTCTATTTGTCTTCCACTCCCATCCATAAAAATTTCCTTTGGATCTATTCTAGTTTCTCAAAAAAATATGCAAGAATTTTAAAAAGAGATAGGAAGTATGTAGTAATACCTTGCAGTGAAGCTCGAAGAAGTTGCAGTTTACCAACACTGTTGAGTAGTTTCCCCTTCCAACCAAGAAGTTTCCTCTGCATTCTTTCCATAATTCCATTCCAAAATCTAAGAAATACCTCTTTGACTGAGAGTAGGAGACCCAGGTAGGTAGTTGGTAGGCTAGCTTCAACACATTCTAATATATTAATGATTTTATGTCTAAGTTCATTAGGAGTGTTGAAGAAATACACATTGCTTTTCTGGAAATTTATCCTTTGTCCCGACTCTCTGGCATAATTATTTAAGATATTATTCCATCTTCTAGCTTCAATCACTGATGAGATGCCAAAGAAGATGGTATCATCCAAAAACTACTGTACCACCATAGAATGAAGGGAGGAGGCAGGTTTGATGCCCACTAACTTTTTTGAGGCTATATCTGCTTGTATGTATCTTCCCAGTGCCTCAGCCATAATGATGAATAAGTATGGGGAGAGAGGGTCTCCCTGACGAATTCCTATTGAAGATGAGAAAAAACCTCTAGGAACACCATTAACCAGCACTGAGAATTTTGCAGAAGAGACCATGTTCCATAACAAGCGAGACATTTTATCATTAAACCCAAATTTTTTGGTCACTTGGAACAGAAAAGTCCGTGAGACTCTATCATAAGCTTTAGAAATATCAAGATTGAGAGCCATCCTAGGGATTCTGGTCTTATCCATGGAGTGAATAGTCTCATGTGTGGTGATCACAGCATCAAGAATCTGCCTTCTTAGGATGAAACCTTTTTGAGCAGGAGAAATAATTTTGTCAAGCAAAGGTTGAATCCTCATGACTAGCATTTTAGTACATAACTTATACACAGTGTTGCATAGACTAATGGTCTTGGAATTAGTGAGGTGTGAAGGTTTTGATTTTTTAGGAACAAGTAATATGAAGGTATTATTAGCTTGTTTCAAAAGTTTACCTGATTTGAAAAAATCATGCACATCAGCCATGAGGTCTGCTCCTACTTTCTCCCAATATTCTTGAAAGAATATAGGAGGAAATCCATTAGGACTCGGGGCTTTAAAAGCACCCATGGAGAATAAAACAACATGGGATTATTCCTCAGATATAGGCTTTAACATCTCCAGATTATCTTCTTCCATTATCAAATAGGGGATTTTATCAATAAATTGATTTATAGGTCTATTGATTCTATCATTATTATTTTCTTCCGTAAGCAGATTCTAAAAGAAAGCCCTAGATTTTTCCCCTATTTCATTATCCTCAATAATAATGTCACCATTATCTAGGACAA
The DNA here is from genome assembly GCA_037957365.1 of Torreya grandis. NCBI lineage: Eukaryota > Viridiplantae > Streptophyta > Pinopsida > Cupressales > Taxaceae > Torreya > Torreya grandis. Next base: position 2,253,470 of record JARHVA010002866.1, read on the forward strand.
GCTTAGTTATTGAGTTGGCTTTCCTATGTTTCATAGCTGAGAGATGGAAAAAGGAAGTTTTCCTATCCCCCTCTTTAAGCCACTGAACACGGTATTTTTGTTTCCAAAAAACCTCTTCTTTTTCCATAAGATTCTTCCATTCTAAAGATAGGATATTCTCTTCTTCTAAAGTGTCCTCAGAGTCATCCCCTTAATTTATCAGTTGCTGTATATCCTTGAGTTCTCCCACTATATTTTTCTTTTGCTGGAAGACTTGCCTAAAGCTGTATCTATTCCATCCATGAACTTCTTGTTTAATGTGTTGGAGTTTCTTGACTATTTTGAACATAGGAGTACCTTGAATAGGAATTTTCAACCATTGGGCCACCATTTGTCTAAATTCTTTGTGTTTGATCCACATAGCTTCAAAATAGAATGGGGAAGGTCCAGAATGTCCCTGTTCTCTCTAATTGAGGAAGATCGAGCAGTGATTAGACTTGGTTCTAGGGAAAGCCTGTGCCTGCATATTATGATAATCCTTTCAGTTTCTTGATATAATAAATCTATCTAATTTAACCTGAATCATTTGATCTCCTCTTCTTCTATTGGTCTAGGTAAAATTTTGGTTTTGCAGCTCTATGTCCAATAATCCCTAATCATTGATGAATTCAGCAAAGTCAAACATGTTGTCTGAGTAATCCATAATTCCACCCTATTTTTTAGAAGGGTATAGAGGAGTGTTAAAATCTCTGGCTAATATCCATCTAATTTTCTAGGGATTATTCCTGAAACTGCTTAGGTCTATCCATAATTTCTATCTCAAAGCTCTATTATTCAGTCCATAGACATTAATCAATGACCAGTTCAAAGATTTCATAGAAAAATTGGTAATCAAGAAGTGGTTATTATAAGCCATAAGAGACCCCTAGATTTTAGCACTATTCCACATAGTGACAATCCCCCCTAAAGCCCCTTCAGCAAGACTAATGCAAAAAGCCGCCTTAGGCCATATATAGGCAGCAGTTTTCATAAAATTCTCCTCATTCATCTTGACTTCTTGGAGTAATAAAATATCTAACTTATTATCTAAAATGTAGTTTTTAACCTCAAACTACTTTGAGGGATTGTTAAAGCTCCTCAGGTTCTAAGATAATATTCTCATTTAGAGGGTTTGGGGGGTTGGGTCTTTAGTGTATTCTGTTTACCACTAGAAATCTCTCTTTGTCTTGTTTCTCTTAGGGTTGGCCTCCCTTGTTTGGGCTCAGTGCCAACATCTACAGATTTTTTACCTTTTCAGTTCTTTTTTTTTGAGGTAACCCATTCCTCCTATTTATTTCTGCCACTTTGTCTTGTTACACCTATTGCTAAGTAGTTTCCTACTTGGTCTCCAACTTCTAGAGCATGGAAAATGTCTATATTTAGCTATGGGTCTGCTTCTCCTTTAGTGGGACTTTCTAGAGTTACTTCTTCCTATCCAACTCTTGGAACTTTGTCTTCTTCATTGACTTCCTCTATCAAAAGGTTACCTCTTTCTCCTTCCTTAGGCATATTA